>CAIGRP010121210.1:0-16275 GCA_903798385.1 Fraxinus cuspidata
ACATCTCAAATTCCTAGCCTAGTTTTGCTTATGCTTGATCCCTTTCTCGTAATTTCAATGTATAAAGTCAGGGACGAGGTAGGTCGTACGCCAACCTTCTAATTTCTTCTGAGTCAACTAAGGCTCCATGGTTAGATAGTCCCAACACATCTCATCCCTTAGAGATTCTCCTCATCCTCCCACATATTCTCACATCTCAAATTCCTAGCCTAGTTTAGCTTATGCTTGATCCCTTTCTCATAATTTCAATGTATAACCCCGTATCGTGAATCTCCCCATAGTTTACTAGCTTGAATCCTTTTTTTCCCCTTACAGGTAGCTAGGGACTATAAATAACACTCTCCCTTCATACATAAAGGATCTTTTAGCATATCTACGATCCCATAGATAGTTGTGTCAATCACAAATGCTAACCTTTCCTATGAACTTTCATATCTTGATAAGATTTCTTAATGCATTATGAAAATTATTTTACTAAGCGTTGGTGGCTTTCATCTTGTTTCTATTTTATTTAACAACATGTGCCTGAATGATAACGACAAAGTGTGATAGCGTACCCAAACTTACCAACATATTGTTTATGAGTGGGCTTCGGACATTAGTAGTAATTGGATATACATAGGCCTTACTTTATCAGCATAATCATCATCATCAAGTGGCACTTATTTTCAAGTTCTGAATTAAGCGATATATTAACTTGGATGCTGTCGTTTTTTAACTTTTTGGATTGGAACGTTAGAAACCGAACTAATTATAGAGTCGTTAACATTAAAAATAGATTGAAGTTTAATATTCGGATAGTAACATATTAAAGTTAAGTAACTTGATTGCGATTTCACTCAAAATTCAGTGACCAAATCATCCTCCAATAGAATGTCCTAGTAATATCTTCAACCTCGTATCTATCAAAGAAATGAAAAATGGAAAACAGCATTTGTCGGCATTCTAAAGGGCAAAATTCATCCATCACCAAACATTTAGAAAATATTTCAGTTCGGTAAAAAAAAAAAATTATAATTTGCTCAGTTTAAAGACTAAATATCAATTTGATTTCAAGTTTATCACTCTTGTTACATTTTATATCAATTTGATCACTTAATATCAAAGTTATGATAATTTCTTTAGATTAAAAGTCTATTATTCTATTTCCACACTTATAATGTTGCTTAATTGTCAGTTGACATGTCATGCATGGATTATATAAAAATTTATGGAAAAAAATTTTAATTTAAGAGATTAAGCATGGCCTATTTCAAAATTAAGAAATAGGGTTTAAAACTTCAAATATCATATATTAATTAAATTTTATTTATAAAATAACTAATTCAAAAAATATATTTTAATTAAATATATTAAGGGTACAATTCTATATAATTTGGTCACAAATTATTGAATTAATTAGTTATAAATTATTTATCGGTCACAAATCAAAAATTTTGTAGGTCATAAATAAAAAAATTTATAGGTTTCAAATTATTTCATAGTTAATAATAAAAATTTTTATATATTACAAATTATTTCACAGTCACAAATAAAAATTTTTTTAAGTCGCAATTTATTTATAGGTTACTAATCACAAAACTTATTAGCTTATTTCATGGTTACAAATCATTAAATTAATTGGCTACAAGTTATTTTTCAGTCACAACTTAATAAAGTTTGAGCCACAATCACATTTTTTAGTCATATAATATTTATTGGTCACAATTTAACCAATTTATTGGTCATATACACCACATCTCAACCCACCCCACCCCACCCCACCCCACCCCAAAACTATCGTACTACCGCCACGACCACCACCACCTTACCACATCAGCCAACATCACAACTACCACCCATAATCACCACCAAAAAACAGATCTTAAATTATCAAAAGCACTGCATGATCACCACAACCATAGAACAACCATCGCTAGCACCACTGATCGAGCCATGCACATCGACAGTTGTGGAATGATAATATCACCAACACTCAAATCAAGTCACACACAACGACAATTTGTGCGCCTGAGGCGATTTCTCCTTCTGATCAAAGGGCCGATGACGTAGCTGAAAATTAGAAGATACATCGTTAGCGACAAGATTGATGGCATCGTGAGCTATAGAGATAGAAGGGAGATTAGTGGCATCATTAGATATAGAGATTAGCAGCGTCGTGATCTATAGAGATCAATGGAAGTGTCTGAGTTATGGAGATCGACAGCATTGTGATCTATAGGGATTGACGATAGCGTTGTGAGCTATAGAGATCGGTCATCGATTTTGTGCTTGTCTGCATGAATGGTGGAGTGAAAGTGGAAAATGAGGCAGCAACAAATTTTTTTTTTTTTAAAATGAATTAGAGTTTGTGGGGGTGGGTTTGGGCGGGGGTGGGGGTGGGGGCATATTAATTTAATTATATGATATTAAAAGTTTAAATTATTATCTGATTTTTAAATTGGGTATCTTGAAACTCTAGTTAGGTGTAATTTCCACATAATCAAATGCGGTATGGCCCAATTAAAAAAATTAATCAATATGGGATAGAACAAAGTAAGAGAACAAAACTAAAATTGATGTTAGTGAAAGAATAAAACTAAATTAAAGTTAATGATCTAATTGAGACAAATTAAAAAAAAAGTCTAATAACCCCATTAAAATTTTGTTGAAAGTATAGCGATCAAAAATAGAAATCACACCGTCATCAAATGGATAATTTGGCACAACCCCAAATTAAAACTTGTATACTATTTAAGTTCTATTTTAATGTTAAATTATAGATCACCCAAAAAGACTATATAGCATAAATCCATATATTATAAAATCATTTTAAAATAATGAAAAAAAAAAAAAATTTTAAAATAATAAAAAAAAAAAAAAAACTTAACCAGCCTTGATGAATAAACTAAAATTACACTAATATCCATCAGTTAATAATACTGAAAATAATCTTTCAAAACAAATATTGAAAAATACTAAATTATCCACTCTAATGTTTGCATGCAAGGAACAATTTTCTATCTTAAGTAACTGCAAACATTAATCGATAGATTGACTCAAATAAAATTACATCTTCCAAACAATTTGAAGTGGATATTTAATTTTTCCACAACATTACATAATCAGCAAAGTTTAAGTCCATAGAAAAACTGCGAAAAATGGCATTCTTCTATTGATCGAAGATCTTCACATTCTGTCATCAAGTGTAGATCCAGCAACTTTGCAATCAAATTTACTCAATCCAATACAATGAACATTTTTGGTCTGAAACTGTATGTTGGATGAGTCACCACGTGGAATTGGCGAAGACTATAATTGGGCATTAGATGAGTCACCCAATAGATAATTTATTATACTATGATCCATTGACGGCAAGTAATCACAATCATCATTACTAATGGAAGCTAAAGCTACTTGTCCCCACATCACCATTCATGTGTGTAATGTTGGCAAATAATGATATTACCATGCAATAATTTGTGTAAAATACCGACTTGAAAAAATGAATGAAATAAAATACTAATGGTCGAGACAAGAGTTTGACTCTTTCTCTTTAAAGATGATAATGCCCTGTAGTGGTGCTGAAAATATTCCGACATTCGTCTTCCAAGATTCAACGACCTCAACTTGTAATAGTAGCACTCCAAATTACAAGATATGGTGAACATACTAACGTTTTTTATCTTTCTAAAATTGGAGGAGTGAAATGCCCGAAAACAACTTTTGAGATCGAAATGCAAAATATGGAATAATGGAGGGATGAAAAAAAATTTTGCAAGAGAGAAAACCCAGAATTGATTTTGGAATAAATAAAATTCTGGGTATAACCTTTATATAGAAGTTGAAATGTTGTGTCCAAAAGATACAACGACCGAAAAGTTGTGTTTTCAATAGACACAACTCATTTGGACATGCAGTTTAAATGTCAACTGCCAGTCTGTAAAAGAAACCACGTGTCACACACATAAAATTCGAGAAAAATAAATAATATAAATAAATATATTATTATTTTAAATAATAATAAAATAATATAATTCAAATATTATCTTATCAAAAAATATATACCAACTTGGCCCAAGCCCAAGACCCACGACCCGTGCCCGTGCTAAGCCTACTGATTGGACGGCGACGCTGGCACGTACGTGTGAGATTTGGCTCAACCTACTAGCATGTAGGTTCTCTCTCTTTAAAAGACTATTGGTACATCTGGGAGCCTAAACCCAAGTTTCAAACTTGAGTAATATAAAATGGTTTCTATTCTTCTAGTTTTCCTATGTGGGATTGTCATTTTTCAATTTTTCATCAATTTTTATTCCCAATTTATTTCAACTTCAAGTGATCATCATTTGGCCTTAATTTCTCATTCACCTTAAATTGGTTTTGAAAAAATAAATACATTACATTAATCTACTCATGGAGTAGAACACACTCAACCAAAGAAATCGTTTGTCCAACTAACCGGACCCACTAAAATAATTAGTCAAAAGTTGGTCAAACCAACTAATTAATTCAATTTTTTTCCAACATCCCTCACATAAATGGAAACTAATACAATAGACCATACAGACTCTATAGAGAGATCAGGCAGAATGTTGTCGTATCAGGATAGGTACCTTATAGGTTTGAACCTTCCCTAGTAGAATACTATTAAATTTACTTGGCTAATCAGTGAACGAGATGTTTTGAACTGTAATATCAATACAATAACCTTCCTAATATTTTCGAGTTCTCACTGTTGTGTTCATTTTGTCCATGAACAACTCCTGAATTTCATAAGTGCTTTAAAGGAATTCAAACCTTTGAAATATTCTCATAGAAGCGGCCACACTTTACACTTGTATATGTGATCTCCTATTAAAAGTAACTATCATATCCCACTTAGATAGTCTAAGATATAGGAATCAATAAAAGTATAATTTAACATAAAAATTTCTACAAATAACACTTTCTTATGGTACTAATAGGTGGGAGTTAACTCCGAAGTGCTTCTTTATAGTCCAAGATATAGGAATCATTAAAAGTATAACTAAACCTAAAACTTTCTACATATAGCACTTTCATATCGTATGAATGGGTAGGAGTTAACTCCGAAGTGCTTCTATGAATCTTCATAACTTAGTTGTCCCATTAAACCAAGATTTTGGGATCTCTAGTCAACAAGGTTGGGTTACCATTACAAAAATTTTTTACGAGTAGGTTTTAAACTTATTCCCCTTAATATGCAGTATACTTGATCTCTTTGTAAGCCTTTGGTAAGCGAATCCGCAAAATTTTTTCTAGACTTTACATATGGAAATAACAACATTTGAGATCAACTACTTAATTGTATTACATCTTTATGAATATGTCGAGACTTACTATTATACATACTACTTTGTGCTTTACCAATAGCCGACTGACTATCACAATACATAATAATTGCAAGCATAGGTTTAAGCCAATATGGAATATCCTCTAAAAAATTAAATTCCATCGTGGATCGAGCTATACATGTTTGTTTAGAGGATTTCCAAGATACAGTTGTACCACCAAAGCATACCCACTAAGATTTTGAGTCTTTTGTATATGATATCCAATTAGCATCACTTTATCTTTCTAATACAGTTGGATATCTAGTATAATGTAATCCAATATTTGAGGTGTATCGTAGATATCTAACCTTTACAAGTGTCTTCCAATTACCATTATTTGGGTTACTTGTATATCGACTAAGTTTATTCACTTCATATGTAATATTCGGACGAGTGCAATTTGTAATGTACATTATACTGCATATTATTCGAGAGTACTCTAATTGAGATATGAGTTTGCATTTATGTTTGACCAAATGTAGGCTTAAGTCTATCGAGTTTTAACTGGACTTTCATGATATATATGAAGCTTCTTAAGTACAATCTTAATAGAGTGAGATTGAGATAGAACAAATCCCTTAGTTGTTTTAGGAATTTTTATTCCTAATAATACATCTGTAATACCCATATCTTTCATGTCAAAATATTTTGCCAACGTTTTCTTAATAGTTGTTATGATATCGTAATTACTATCCATAATTAGAATGTCATCAACATATAGACATACAATTATATGTACATTATGTGTTATTTTAATATAAACACATGTATCACACTCTTTAATCGTAAAACCATTTGACAATATAATTTTGTCAAATTTTGCATGTCATTATTTTGGTGCTTGCTTTAGCCCGTATAACTACTTAACGAGTCTACACACATTTTTCTTATGTATAGGAACAATGAACCATTCAGATTGTTCCGTGTAAATTTCTTCTTTTAGCTCACCACTTAAGAAAGTTGTTTTGACGTCTATCTGGTAGATATCCAAATTATGCAATGTTGTGATTGCAATTAATGCTCTAAAAGATGTTATCCTTGTCATAGGTGAGTATGTATCGAAAAAATAAAGGCATTCTTTTTGTTTGAATCCTTTAGCTATCAATGTGGTCTTATATTTATCATCTGATCCATCAGTCTTTAATTTTCTTTTGAAAATCAATTTACAACCTAACGGTTTGTTACAAAGTGGGAGATCTACCAACTCTCAGGTATGATTCCGCATAGTAGAATCAATTTCATTATTGATAGTAGTTTCATGTATATCCGGAAAGTCAGACTAATGTACGAGGAACCGATAAGCACTACCGTTATTAGCATATCCAATGAATATGAAATCGATGGTTTTAGGTCATGTTTTAACTTGTTTAGGCTTTGGTATTTCTACCTTAGCCAAACACCCCCACACTTTTAATTATTTGTACGAAGGTATATGACATTTCCATAACTCAGAAGGAGTTTCATTCCTACTTTTGTGTGGAAATTTATTTAGAATGTGGTTAGCCGAGAGAATTGCTTCTCCCTATAAATTCTGAGGTAAACCAGAACTAATCAACATAGCGTTTATCATTTCTTTCAGAATGCGATTTTTGCATTCCGCAATACTGTTCGACTGAGCTGAGTAAGGAGCTCTAGTTTGATGAATAATCCTAAAATCTAAACAAAAGTCTTCAAATGGTGCTCCATATTCCCCATCTCTATTGCTGTAAAACCTTTTAGTCGTTTGCTTAGTTGATTCTCAACCTCATTCTTGTACTGTTTAAATGTTTCTAAGGCCTCGTCTATACTATTTAGCAAATAGACATAACACTACCTTGTGCAATCATTTATAAAATTAATAAAATAATTTTTACCTCTTCTAGTTTGCATAAACTTTAAATCATAAATATCAATGTGAATTAGTTCTAGAGGATTCGAGTTCCTTTCAACTGAATGAAACGGCGTTTTGGTTAATTTAGCCTCTACACATGTTTCGCACTGATGATTTTGATCGAATGAAATGGAAGACAATAAATCTAAACTTACTAATATTTGTAAAGTATTAACATTAACATGTCCTAACATATCATGCCATAAGTTAAAAGACACAATCAAGTAAGTAGAAGATTTATTTTTATTAAAATCAAAATGACGAAGTACATGAATTACATTCATTTTGAATAGCCTATTGGCTAAGTACGCCTTGCCCAAAAATATGTCATTTTTGGTGAGTACAAACTTGTCAGATTCAAATACTAGCAAACTTAAATACTAGCATAAACCCATTTTTGCTTAATAGAACTCTAGGTAACAAGTTTTTGCGAATATCGGGAACATGCAGCACATCTTCAGCACTCATTTACCTAGACCAACAACTTTTGATGTTGCCGAGTTGCCCATAAATAGTTGTTGTCCATTGATAGGAGTGTAAGATGAAAACATCTCCTTATTAGCACAAACATGACGAGTAGCGCCAGTATCTACGAACCATTCTCGCGGATTGTCTACCATGTTTACTTCAAATACAACAGCTAAGAGAATTAGTTCAGACACACCGTTAGACAATTTATCTTCATTGATGAAGTGTACTTGATTCTTTTTCTTTTGCTTTTTCTGTCGGCAGTCATTTGCTATATGACCAGGCTTTCTGTAGTTATAGCAATCTCCTTTGAATTTCTTGGTCTTGCTTTTTTACTTGCCATTACCCAAGTGCTTCCTTTTTTGCTAGTATTTGGCTCAACCAAATTGGCTTTAGCCTCCATTTGCAGCTTTCCAGATTTATTTTCAGAATTTCGATTATTCCTCAATTCTTAATCATACAATCAAATCTTCAAGTCCCATTTCATTGCATTTATGTTTAAGGTAGTTCTTGAAATCTTTCCACATTGGATAATCTACCATTTTGAAGTCCAGGAATTTACTACAACGAATTTCTTCAATCCGGCATCTTTCGTTTTGTACTTCCTTTCCAATGACTCTCATAGTAATTTAGCTGTCTTGACCAAACAATATACGATGTCTAGTGTATTGCCAAGGCAATTGAGGATATAGTTCTTGCTCAAGAAGTCACTATGACTCAATGTATCGAATGTTGTTCGTTTTTGAAATTTTGTTTCCTCCTCATCAACGGTTGGAACATCTTCACTCAAGAATTTTGCCAAATTCAGAGTTGTGAGATAAAACATTTTCTGTTGCCATCTCTTAAAATCCACTCCCGTAATTTTTTTTGGTTTCTCCCCGTGAGCATTGTTAGGGGATACGATAAATGTAGTATTACTTGTCATTATCGTCTTAAGATTGTTGGCAAATAATGATATTATCGTGCAATAATTTGGACGGAATACCGACTTGAAAAAATGAACAAAATAAAATGCTAATGGTCGAGGCAAGAGTTCGACTCTTTCTCCTTCAGACGATAATGCTCGCACTGGTCTTGACGGTATTCCGACATTCGTCTCCCAAGATACTATGATCTCGATTTGTAATAGTAGCACTCTAAATTACAAGACCCGGCAAATGTACCAATGTTTTTGATCTTTCTAAAATTGGAGGACTAAAATGTACGAAAACAACTTTCGAGACCGAAATACAAAATATGGAATAATTCAGTGATGAAGGAATATAATTTGCAAGAGAGGAAAAAATAGAATTGATTTTGGAATGAATAAAATCCAGGGTATGTGACCTTTATATAGAAGTTGTGTCCAAAATACACAACTATATCTTCAACAGACACAACTCGTTTAGACATGTAGTTTAACTTACAACCATCAGTTTCAAGAAGAAACCACGTGATTCAAATATTATTTTACCAAAAATTATATACCAACTTGGCCCAACCCCAAGCCCACGACCCGTGACATGTGACTCATTGCCGTGCCGAGTTGAGCCGAGCCGGTCGGAAGGACGACAGCGATGGCGTGCATGTGTGGGCATTGGCTCAACTTATTAACATGTAGGATCTCTCCCCTTCAAAAACTATTAATACCCATGGGGCCCAAACATTAGTGTCCAAAAGACACAACTGTGTCTTCAACAGACACAACCTGATTGGACATGTAGTTTAACTGTCAGCCATCAGTTTCCAGAAGAAACCACATGATTCAAGTATTATTTTACCAAAAAATATATACCAACTTAGCACAAGCCCAAGCCCACGACCCGTGACCAGTGACCCGTGCCTAGCTGAGCCGAGCCGGCCGATCGGATGGACAACGGTGGTGGCGCGCGCATGTGGGTTTTGGCTCAACCTACTAGCATATAGGTTATCTCTCCTTCAAAGACTATTGGTACTCTTTGGTGCCCAAACACAAATCTCAAACTTGAGCAATATAAAATGGTTTTCATTCTTCTAGTTTTTCTCTGTGGGATTGTCATTTTCCAATTTCCCACCAATTTTTATTCCCAATTTATTTCAATTTTCAAGTGGTCATCTTTTGCCCTTAATTTCTCATTCACCCTAAATTATTTTTAAGAAAATAAATACATTAAATTAATCTACTCATGAAATAGAAAACACTCGGTCAAAGAAATCTTTTGTCCAACTAACAGGACCCACTAAAATAATTGGTCAAAAGTTGGTCAAACCAACTAATTAAACCAATTTTTTCCAACATGTAATAGGTTGATACTGATCATTTCTTTGCATACCAGTTTCAGGTGGAATCAAAGGATTATATAGAGTGACATTGGTTTGATCACCAAGAATGTGCGCAAGAGGTTGAGGAGATGGAAGAATATGATCACCACGAAAGTATGCAAGACGTTCACGAGATGGAAGAATATTGATAGAGCTGGAATTAGTATGTCAATATTGGCTTCATTGGGTAGCTCTTATTCAATCATTTATATTATGCTCGAGATAAGTTATAGATCGAATAAAGTTAGAGCCAACTAAAGAAAGTTACGATGGAGTGATTTTAAAGGAATTAGTTCTCTTTGGTCAAACAGGTTACGGAAATTGAAGTTAAAATTAGTTATAATATAATGTAATCTAAACTTTAGTGCTCACTCCTAATGTAATTATACTTGGCCACATCCAATTTCATTATATTTAGGCTTATCACCAAATTTCTGGATCAATTTAATTAGCATGCATGAAAGATAATTCCATTTTCGGTAGGAGACTATGCCATCCTATTTCGATTTGGATAAACGTTTACTGTAATTCTTTTTTGTTATAACTTCACTACTCTTTACATCAATCCTAATACTAGTATAGCCTATAAAGTGAAACATATTCCCATTCAAATACATTGCAGTACACTGACTTATTTCCTAGTTGAATAGATATACAATTGTTATATTAGGTTGTAGACCCTATATATACCAAACGAAGACGAGAAAAACCACTACAGAACGAAGGTCAAGAAACCGAGAGGAGATATAGGAGGAAGTATACAAAAAGAAATGGGGATTTTTAAGCACAAGATTTTATCTTCTTTTTGCAACCTTTCAATAACTAGGTAAGATACATAATGTGCAAGTAGTTTACTTCCTTGTGTTTTTATGTTATTCAATGATTTGTGCAAGAATTTCCAGTGAACTTTCAGATTCGACCTAATGAAATGTGAATTCTTTTGGGTTCTTTATAATGAAACGTGAAATCCTTCGAGAATTTGAAATGACAACGTGGAGAGTGTCTAACATAATAATTTTATTCACAAATAAAAATTCAAAAGGAGTTTCATTTTTGAGTNTAGATATTGTCAAATACTCACATAGGGGTGGCAATAGGGCCAAGCCGAATTTCGGCTCGCGAGCTCGTCTATTTTTTTATTTTGTATTTATTTTTAGATAAAACTATCCTCATTTATCCGAGCTTGGGATCGGCTACTTAAATTTCGAGTAAGTGGAGTTAAAATTTGTACAAGAACAACTTATTACGCGTACAATTTAAAAATTTTTTAAAAATATTATAAAATAAATTTTTTTTATTAATATGGTTAAATTAAATATCACTTACCTACGACATGTAATTTCAACATATTTATTTTGCAGTCAAAAAGATCATCTTGCCAATCATTCACGTACATTAATACATTCAGAATATCTTCTTTTAGTCGACTCCTAATCTCTGACAAAACTCTCTTACCCTTACTAAATGTTGACTTTGAAACTACAGTGCAAATTAGATGTATTAGTAGGTCTTTTACAATTGCAGAAACCACTAGTCATCGTCGTTTGTACTTTTGCCAAAATCCAATTACTGCTTAACTTTTTTTAATCGTTTTATTATTAGGCATATTATGATTAAAGTAATTGAGTAATTGAGTAGGCAATACATTTGGACTTGCGTCTGATGTCAGATTACATGTGGTAGACATATTACTACTACAAGAACCTATTGCGTCATATCTACACGTATTAATGCCTTCAAATAGGTTTAATGTTTCAACGTCGTCTTCTTCAATATTAGTGGGATGAGTATGTGCAGAAGGTATCCGATAAATATTTGCACCCATTTGTTCTGCATATAATTTATATATTTCACATAAAGTTTATTCTAAATTTCTATAAGTGACAGGAGTCTTAAAAGTTAAAGCTTTTAAATTCTGATAAATTATATATTTAGTACCCGATAAATTGTATCGGGTTTGTGATGCATACTAAAAGAAATAGCATAGGCAAGCATTCACAATATTTTCTAAACTTTAATTCCATAAAATATATAATTTCACTGAAATCGGAGTCATTTTTATATTTATGAAAAGCCCTTGCAATTATATAAAGACGTTCCATACAACGAGTGTGATAGTACACTCCAGATAAATTATTTGTGGAGTCATAAAAACTTGTCAAAAAATTTTTAGTTTTAAAAGCTAAAAGCGAACTAGATTCATTCAAAAGAGATTCATCATCGTTTCTAATATGCCTATTGTTATAAAATTTATTATGGAATATTCAAATCATTTGCATGATTTTAATAATAAGTAAATTGAGTTTCTTTTATGCCCTACATCACTAAAAATATTTTCGTATTCGTCACCCCAAATTCAGCATGAAATTCCTCAAATATTTGTTTTCTACTATGTGAAATCGTGATATATATTAGTGTATTTCTAATTATTTGAATTTCATTCTTAATATGTTTCAAACCATCCTATACAATTAAACTAAAAATATGATGCACACAACAAATATGAAATAAATAACCACCGAAATCGGGCTACAATACCTTACACAATTTATCGAAGCTCGCTTATTAACACTAGCGTAATCAAATGTAAAAAAATGAGTTTTACTCTCTCACTGATATTATCTAATAATGCTCATAATAGTATTATATATATTGTTATCGTTGTGAGGGAACTCTATAATTTTAAAAGCTATAATTTTCTTATACATACACGAAAGTGAGTCTATGTAGTATGCAGTTGCAGCTATATAACATCTTAATATAACATCTTTTATTAATCACTTTCCATAAATCCAAAGTTAAATATATAACACCCCCCATATATTTTGCAAATCGGTAATCAATAGTTTTTTTGTATTAAGGAAGTATTTTATTGTATCGGAATGAAGAGTGTTTCTACTTATCTAAACGTACATCGATTGAAGATATTCTTTCACGTAAGAGATGAAATGTTGGTTGTCCGCTATTACTAGAGGCCACTCAGCACCGACAACGAACTTCACCATTCTCATTGGAGCTTTCTTCTCCGAATATATCTATGTGCAAAGCATCATAAAAGCAGAATCGACTATTGGACTACCAAATTGCAGGTGCATTTGACCGGTACCAAGAGCCCATGTTTGGCTGTGCATGCTTTGTAATGAAGATTGAAGTAGGTGGTACTAATGCCATTTTGTCATACCAATCGTTATTGATAGTATTTACATATTGTTGTAGACTCTACGACTCCATCTACCACACGACCCATTGGAATCAATTTAAAGTGATCCCAACATTTTGCATGTTTTGTCTATTTCGCTTCCCTTTTGCATCGGGAATATTTAATTCTAGTTTCGCTTCGGGAACATCAACATCGTCCAAATCAATTGGATTACTACTTCTGTGAGCATCCAAATATGAAATATTTTTGAGAATGGATACTTTGTTGAGATCGAAAAATTTATTCTAAAATTGACTTTGCGACGTTATAAGTGATTCGCCTCTCATTCCGAACAAGCCCTTAACAAATGAGTATAGATCCATTTTTGAATTGTGAGGAAATGTATAGAATATGTATTGTAATTTGTATAGTATAGACTATATAGTAAATAAGTAAATAAAGAGTATGGAAATAAATCTATAGTTCAAAGAAAGTTTGTGTATACGATTGTAATTGTAAATTTGTAGTGTGATAATTGATATTGAATAATTGAAATTGAAGGTAAAAATGAATGTAGTAGATTGTAGAATGTGAAAGAGAGTAAGAATTGTTGTTGGCATGTTGTGTGAAAAAATTTGAAAATGAGTTGGGGTATTTATGGAGTTGAAAAAAAAAAGAAGGAAAAAATTTTAAGATTTTTTTAAAAACTCAGATGTTAAATGTTATTTAGCTCTAGCTCGTCAGGTTGTGTTAATAAATTAAGTATTTCCATAAGATTTGCAGTTTAAAATTGAAAAACTTTTTGAAGTTCTTAAACATGTAATGATATGAAAATCTTTGGCAGGCGACGCTCACCAATCGACCACTTTTTGACTGACTCAATGTATGAATGAAATGGTATTCTCTTTAGAACGATTAATAGCTATCTTGATTCATGTTTGGAAAAGTTGCAAGTATAGCTTACATCGCATACCACATTAGTTGAATCTTTTTCACATCATATATGAATATTGATCGTGCGAGCATAGAATGATATAGATTGCCACTAAAAGATTAAACAAAATTGGACTTATACGTGTTAGACAGGATTAGGACTGTTCAAAGGCACAT
This sequence comes from Fraxinus cuspidata, assembly GCA_903798385.1. Taxonomy (NCBI): domain Eukaryota; kingdom Viridiplantae; phylum Streptophyta; class Magnoliopsida; order Lamiales; family Oleaceae; genus Fraxinus; species Fraxinus cuspidata. The sequence continues at coordinate 14,201 of CAIGRP010121210.1, forward strand.
AAAGGTTGTACATGTGCGAATTTTGAGGACGAAACACATTTTAAGGAGAGAAGTTCGTAACATCCCAAAAATTTATAGTATAGCATTGTTTTGTGATAAGGATTTTGACCTACACATATTTTTATAATATTGAAACGTTAAGGGACTAAACTGAAAATAGGTATCAAATTCAATACTATTTTGGCTAAATAAATTAAATATTTATAGAGTGGAATTAGAATGTCAATATTGGGCTCGTTGGGTAGCTCGTATTTAGACATGTATATTAGTTTCGAGAAAAGTTCATTTAGATCAGATCGAATCAAATTAGAGCCAACAAAAGTTATGGTTAAATGAAATTTTAAATGAATTTGTTCTCTTTAAATTAAAAGGTTAGGAAAATTGAAGTCAAAATAAGTTATAATTAATCTAAACTTTAGTTCTTAACTCCTAATGTAATTATACTTGGCCACATCCAATTTCGTTATATTTAGACTTGTCATCAAATTTCTTGCTTAATTTAATTAGCATGCATGAAAGATTATTAATTCCATTTTCACTAAGAGACTTTGCCTATCCTATTTTGATTTGGATAAAAGGTTAATTGTAATTCCATTTTATTAAAACTCTACTACTCTTCTTTCCTTCAATCATAATACTAGTATACCCTATAATGTGAAACACAATCCTATCCATATACATGGCAGTACACCACCTTGTTTTCTTGTTGAATAGAAATGCAATTGTGATATTAGGTTATAGACCCTATATATACCACATGAAGACGAGAAAAATCACTACAGAACAAAGGTAAAGGAACTGAGAGAAGAGATAGGATGAAAAGTACAGAAAAAGATGTGACAGGTAGGCCTTGTCACTCCATGGGGCGGATGTGGTGCCCCCTATTCGTCCAGGGCCGCATGTGACGAATAGCAAAACCCAAAAGAAAAAGGGATTTTCAAGTGAAAGATTTTATCTTTATTTTACAACCTTTCAATAAAGAGGTAAGATGCATAATGTGCAAGTAGTTCGCTTCCTTATATTTTTATGTATTAAATGATTTACGCATAAATTTCCACTGGATCTTCAAAATCAATCTTACGAAATGTGAACTCTTTATAATGAAACATGAAATCTTTTGGGAATTCGAAATGACTACGTGATGAGTATCTTGCTTGATAACCGATATACTCCAAATGAAATGTGGTATAAATATGTATTTTAATGTTTTATTGAATTGTATATGGAAACTGCACGTATGTTACTTAGTATTGTCGAATACTCACTCTTACAATAATTTACAAGTTAGATCGAATCAAATGGAACTGTGGCAGAGTGGTAATGCGGGCTGTCGAGGATTTTAAGAATAATAAGGATTAAGTTTTACTATCTTTCGATTGATTATTTAATTTTAATTATGTTCAAATACATATTTATTTCATAAGTAGGTTATTTTGTTTTTATTTCAAAGAAATAAAAACATAATGTTTTGATTGATATTTATTGTTTAAAAAAAAAATTTATCGTTTTCACATTAAGTTTATTTTAAATTGAATTTTTAGTAACACTATTGGGTTTATGAAAACTGGGGTGTTAGAATTTGGTGCCAGAGCTCTGATCTACTTACTATTAAAACTTTTAGGATCCGTTTGATTGTAAGGGTGGAAAATGGGTAAAAAGAAGATGAATTTCAGGGAAAGTAATTGTTTAGAACTTGTTTTCCATGGAATTGTTAATTAAGTGTGTTTGATTAATATAATTTTCCACCTGAAAAATTTTGAAATTTTGGATCTTTTTTGTTCAGGTTTGGCTTTAATTCATATGAAAATTGTCCATTAAAGTGAATTTTTTTTTTTTTACAATTGGTTATGAAATTTATTACCATTGACAATAAAAAAAAAAAAAAAATTTGCTCAAAAACTATTTTTTCGTCAAAGTTTAGTGTTCGTTTAACTTCATTTTACATGGAAATTATCAATTAAAGTAAAAAATATTTTAACAATTGGCTATGAAATTTATTTCCATTGCCAAAAAAAAAAAAAAATGCCAGAAATTGGAATTCATTTTTCCAACAAAATCAAAACCAAGGAAAAAAG
>CAIGRP010121220.1:0-14541 GCA_903798385.1 Fraxinus cuspidata
CATGTCTATCTTTTCGAGTTTGTTTTTTATGCTCTTCTTCCTCTATAAAAGGAGAGTTCATCTTCATTGTAAGATCATCGAAAGTTCATAAATAAAATTCAAGTGTGTTTCTTCATAATGTTCTAAACTTTCTTCAGTTCTTTCTTAGTTTTTGAAGGTATGAGATAACAAAGGTTTGAATAATATTGAGTAAGATCTGAGTATAGTCATAAGTATGCTCTGCAGTTGCACCTTCATGGTGATCCTCTGCATCAGAAAATGTTATACTGACTATATGATCCGACGGAGTTACGTTGATTCACAGCAAATACAAGAGTCGAGTCCCTTTTTGTTGGTATAATACATCGTTGGGGAAGAATACCGTTATTTGCTGTCGAATTATTGTCACTCCGCTCATTTGATTAAGAAAATGTTGAAAATAAGAATGCNTGGGGAAGAATACCGTTATTTGCTGTCGAATTATTGTCACTCCGCTCATTTGATTAAGAAAATGTTGAAAATAAGAATGCGATTTAGGAAAGTTGGAGCAATTAGTGTTAAATAAGCGAACGTTATGAGCAATTAGTGTTAAATAAGTGAACGTTATGAGCAATTAAAACGTGTGCTTATGTTAAAAATGTCAGTGAATATATATATCCTTTAGAGAAAAAAGAAAAAGAGAAAAAGAAAAAGAGTAATTATATTCATTATACAGTTTTTATTACTTTACAATTCTTTAATTGCACTTATGGACTTAAATCTTCTCATTTATATTTCTTGTTTCTTTAGCTTCTTTTGATGTTCTTATCCTCAATATTTCATTAATTAGCATATTTGGTTCTATCATATTTTAACAGAAAAAGATGCAAAATTGTGACAAAGTATTTTTTAAAAGCACATAAATAAAATATTTTGACAAAAATCATCACCAAGGATGGAAAGGGTTAATTAATGAAAGATTAAAAGAGAAGAATTATGAGAGAAAAAAAGTTAGGGACATAAATGTAATAATCAGTAAGGATTGAGGACGTCAAGTAAATTAAAATGTGAAACAAATAAAAATTAATATATGAGAGAATTGAAAAATACACTCTCTATTCAGAGTTTACTTACACTTTACATACCTTGTTTATTAAATTTACATTTTACTCCTGCACTTAGTTGACTACTCATTTTAATAAAATCGATCTCTTAAAATAAAACTTCAAGTTTTACTAATATTAACCTATACTTTTTCAATTTTTATAAAGGCACTATTACCTATATAAGTTCTCAATAAAACTGCACACAGAATTAGATGGTGACAATTTTTAGAGTACTTAAAAGCCCAATTTGTAACTCAAGAAGATCTCGCGGCATAGCTAAACATGACATTCTCGACACCAAAGCTAAAACTTAGTCCATATACCGGAGGAGGATTTAATATTAGTGGATGATATTAAAAAAGATAAAAACTATCATATTATCGAGTATAGCAAACCAAATATACACTTATTCTTCACAGTAGGCATCTGATGAGTTGCCTTGTTGAGATTATCCTGTACTTGAAATACAAAGCATAGATTTTTAGAACACGAAGGTCCATAAAGGGAATAACATTGTTAAACAATGCCAACCCTTACCATAGAAGTATCAACCATATATTTGATAGCACGAGGAACCTTTTGTCACGTACTAACTATTAAAACTATCCAATGATAGAATAAATTTATCGTAGTATTTGATCACAATCATAAATTTTGGAAGTAATTTATGCGTATATGCTATTGAAAAATGAAAAGATCACAAGGCAGGTAGCTGAAATTTATGATGCAACATAAATTTCAACAGTAGGACACGAGACATTGAAATAGACACTCTTATTGAACTACATCATCGGCAATTAGAGGGGCCTTTAGTCTCGACCTCTCACTAATATGGTTGTACATGTCCCTGATCCTACAAGCACCACACAAATTAAGACTGGTACACAACAATCCTTGCAGCCACCTGCACCATTTAATGTAAAAATCAAAAGACCCCCACTTTATAACATATTCTTGATAATAATATCAACTGCATTCAGGCTCATCTTTTCTTCCATGACAACAACGGGAAGATGGGGAAGGGAAGGAGGTTCTTGCTTCACTTGAGACTTCTTGTGTCTTCCCCATACTTGAAGAAGTTCAATTTTTTCTTCCCTGGAGACACAGAGGGTGTGGGGTACAATTTTCATGCTCCAAAGCGACAAGTCTTTCGGAGTCATTGTAACAATCCAAAATTTTCACATTTGAATCATTATACATGTACCGTAAAAAATATTTTCATAAACAAAATAAAAACATGATATTTTCTTAAAATGTAAAGATTTAAAATTTGTTTAAAAAGATACGATTAACATTACTAAAAATCCTTAAACTACATAATTTATTCTTTATTTTCAACAATGCAAGCACAGTCCACATCCAAACCCAAAATTTTCACATTTGAATCATTATACATGTACCGTAAAAAATATTTTCATGAACAAAATAAAAACATGATATTTTCTTAAAATGTAAAGATTTAAAATTTGTTTAAAAAGATACGATTAACATTACTAAAAATCCTTAAACTACATAATTTATTCTTTATTTTCAACAATGCAAGCACAGTCCACATCCGAACACCTCGAACTCACCTTTTTAGTTACATGTATAAGGTTTACATGTATAAGGTTTTAACACATACATGTGAGACATAAATCTCACTAAATGAGTAATAGCAGATTTCTAATTTAAATACAGAAAATCATAACATGCATATGAAGACACGGGGAATTAAAATTCGAACTTCGTGGCTATAATTCTCGTGCATAGCGCTACTAAACTCCGATCTTTTGAACTTATACATATAGGACCCTTATCATAATCATAACTTGGATTTCCGTATCATCATATTCATAACAGAAATTTTCGTAATTTGAATATTGAAAGAACAATTCATACTACTACACTTACAGTTGTATGGAAGAAGATCAAAGTAAATCGAGAAAATGGTCTTGCTAGACTTTCACTCCAAAATTCCTTAGGTACCGTACATGCTAAACTTCGTAATGTTGAAGTGTATATAAAAGATGAGTTAAAAGAAAGGAAGTGTAAAGTACAAGATCAGTTGTATATGAGTGTAAGTGATGTGAGAGAACATAAATAGGGGGTATCTAAGGTTCGACTCTATTACCTATTTTGGTACAAGCATTCATTACCTTATTGATACCACACGTTTTTACATATAGAGTGTAATCAATCACTCAAACAATTACCCAATTAACTATATTAATAAATATATAATTGCTAATAATAAAACATTGACATATAATTAAAATATTTTATTTAATTATGCCAAATTAAATATTCTATCATACCATATAAAAATGTGAAATTAATAATTACAAATGCATAAATAATGTTTCTAATTTTTTATTGATGAAAGTTTCTCTAATTATAATAAGTCAATTAATTTGCTTAATTGACATGCAAAATTTATATCTAATCATGCAATCACATGTAATCAAAGAAGAAATTAAGTTACTTTCCATAATCTTTTCCTTGACTAAGCATGACAATTCCATGATCAATTTTTTACCAAAATTTGAAATTAAAAAAAAAGGTGCACATTGGGTCCTTCAACTATGGAAAGTCATCAATTTGGTCCCCTAACTTTCAACATCTTACACTAAGGTCTCAAATTCAAGATTAACGACTATTAGGACTTTTTGGGGTGTTATAGTCATATCCAGGTTTGAAAATACTCGGTTGCCCCTTGCCCCGATGACATGGTCTAGGAAGGGAAGGCTAACAATTCTTTTTCTCCACTGCGACGCTTTCATGGTGTTTCCTGGGTTCAGAAGAAATAGCTTTCTTTTTTCTTCCCTGGCTATGGGGAGCAGGAGGACTGGGAGGTTTACAATGTTCTTGCTCCACTGCGCAGCATTCTGGATCATTCCAAGGTTTGAAAGAGCCTTCTATTGCTTTATGCTGATTCATGAAACACAAGTTCTTCAAGTTAAGAATCAACACATAATTAGAACTGTCATTGTAGAAACATGATACAAAAACATTAAAGAATGGCCAAGAGATTGAAGGGGAACAAACTGTGTAGGCATCAGATTTTGTAAATATTTCATTGCTTAGAGACGAATTTTTATTTTTGTTCAGACTTGTCAGCCATATTTCTTTTGATATTGGAAAGTTTGGTTGATTTGATGGGCTATTTTTATAAAAACAGGAATAATATAGCTTATATCAAGATGTAACGTACTTTAACAATTGAAAGTACAGTTGAGGTACTAACCTTACTTGTAACATGGTCAACGACGTGTTCAAGCAAAAAATTATTTGTACTTTGCAATGTCTTGCAATTCATGATCGACTTGATTCTTCATTCACTAAATTAGGGTTCTAACCTTCAATTGCAATCCTAGTTTGATGAATATGGATCCTAGGCATTCCATACAGAAATTATTTCAGGCATATTCTAATTCGGTGTAAACTAACAAACAACTCTTAGGCAACTCATTTTTATTTATGTGCCTATCAAAAATTGTTTTTTCTTTTTTTTTTTTTTTTGCAACAAATGATTCATGTAGCTAACCCCAACTATTTTGAGAATAAGATTGGCTTTTAATTGCTCTTACAATTTACTACTATAGTGCAACCACCAGATTGAAAAATTACAATAGAGTAATTAATAAAAGGCAATGGGAGAGCAAAAACTAAATAGGTTTAAATCCCTTTTACAAGAATCCTCCCTCAATCCACCAACCTTGAGCCTCTCCTATTTTTCCTCCTAACATTATTGCTCCCTTAACTACCTTTTTTTTTTCTTTTTCTTTTTCTTTTCAACAAAACCACACTGATGGAGCATGTGACGAAATTGGAAACAAGCAAAAAGATACACATTTGACAAACAAAAAGATACATAGTTTAAGTATAAGAAAAAGGTGAGGTTTCATTTTTAGTTATTTTCTTTAATTGGTTTATTTTCTTTCCACAAGTAGAATGTTTAAGTTAGGAAATTTTCTACTTCTGTTATTTGGGTAACTTGTTATTTTTAATCGTGATTTTAAGTACGACCAGTAATGATTCTGAATCATGTTCAATATTTGATTTGATTACCGAGTAATAATGAAATTCCCCACTCACCCACTACAACCACTACTCCCCCAAATAATTTCTCTCTCTCTTCTGCTTCTCTATCTTCTTCTCACTTTCTCTCTTCCGATCTTCATCAGAATCTCTCTTAATCAGCCATGTGTGGGTAGTGAGATTGTGATTTTAGATGTATATTCATACTCTACAAGTTTCTATTGTGAAGGCATTTACATCATACTGATGGACAAAAATTGTTACTACAGAATTGAACGTGATTAAAATCTCATTGAGCGTTATATTTTGTGTAGTCTCAAGGAGGGGATCAACCAGCACAGGATTTAACAATCTCCTTCTATATCCATCATATGGCCTGCTACCACGAGGAAGATAATTATCAGTATAACATAAAATGAAATAATATACTCCCTCCGTCCCATTTCGTTTGTCCCAAATTATAGTCCACCTTCCTAGTAGAAAGTATAGTTAGATTTCTTAATTTTCTAATAAGCCCATATTTAACATCCCTTGTTATCAATAAATATGAACTATTCTTATTTAAACTATTATTTAATGTAAGGGTCTATAAGGAAAAATGTAAATAAAATTTATATTTCCAACTATTAATTATATTTTCTTAATCTATGTGAAAATGGAAGCAAGACTGTCTTTATTGGATGGAAGGAGTATGTAAAAGAAATGAATCACACACCTCTAGCCAAAAGAAAAATCCTCGTAAGGTTTTCAAGTTACTTCTTCTGTCATTTTCGAACTTTTTCAGCTTTCTATGAAGATCTGTATGCAATAGAGCATACGAGATTACGCATGCCAAAAAAAAAAATTCTAAGTCAGACAAGTCTAGCACAAATAGACATAATAAACACTCAGAAACAAAAACTTTTGGGACTACAAAAATAGAAGGGAAGAAAGCATTTTAGTGTACAGCAGACAAAGTAATACACAAATGACAGCGTTGACAAATTTGTCTCATAGGATAATTAATCAAAGCCAATCATGTAATTAGTTTATTTCTAAAGCAAATAACGACCTTGGTTAAAAAATTCATGTAATCACCCTCCCTTAGTGCACATTGTCGTTGACCATGGACAAGGGCTTCATTCAAGTAAAATATAAAAATCCATGCTTGTTACTTTAATACTTTCATCTGCCTTCTCGCTCACACACACACTTTTGTGGTATGTCATTACGCTAACCATACCTGCAGGCAACCTTCTTGTTTTTAACTTTCTACCCTACCCTACAATTTCTATTATATAGGTTCTTTCAAGGTGCAAGTTAAGCCAAGTTAAGCCAATCAACAGCAGGGAATTCTAGACAAGTTGCATTCAGCATTCTAATGTGCAAAAACAAAATGAAAACTCAACAGAAGACTAATAAAGTTTAGATTTTACGGATTTCAGAAACATTGCTATATCATCAAAATTATATAAGCATGTGTACAAGTCGAAACTAAGAAACAAGCTATTCCAATTTCATTTTCCATTGATGCATTCATGCTTTTAGGAAGGTAGGTTGAGAGAGAGAGAGAGAGAGAGAGAGAGAGGGAGAGGGGGGGGGGGGAGGGGGGGGGGGGGGGGGGGGGGGGGGGGGGGGGGGGGGGGGGGGGGGGGGGGGGGGGGGGGGGGGGGGGGTCTTGCAAGCAGTGCTGACATTTCCTTGAAACCTCAATTGCTGCTATAGCTTCACAAGTTTTAACCAGAAATTTTTTTCTTTGTAAAGTTGAAAATAATGGTACATTTCTTCTGTTCCAATCTTATTTAAACCTCTATGTCCATCAAGCCAACGAAACATTTTCTCCTGAAGCTAATTGACTTGAATGAATCGGGCTATTATAAACGAGAAATCGAAATAGAATCTTTCACCTGAATCCAAGAAGTCAAAAAACATAAACCCAAAAAAAATATAAAAAAAATAGCAACATCTAATCAGTTCAGATGAATGGTGAACAATGACATGCAAATACAGCAACTATAGATTAAGCAGGCAAAACTTTAGCATAGAAATAAAGCAATCCAAATTCGTAACTTGGAAACTAGGCCCTAACTTCACGTTGACAAATATCACTGCATTACATGGCTAAACTGGAATGTCAAAATATAAGGAAGTTTTGCAGCACAAACGAGAGGCTACACAGTCTTCAACTTACCAGGATAGTAATTAAGATAGGATTTCCCACATAATTTTTTGGTTCTTGTACATACTCCATTGCTTTCTTCTGTCCTTTGGGCTTTGACAGCTTGTCGAAGCTCATCATACTCCCCTCTGTTGTATGGCATTCTCATAATATTTATGACCTTTTTTCTGAACTTAGAGCGGACACCCAAAATCTGGAAGTCGTCCTCATTCATCAGGGAAAAATAATCTCAAATAACTAATAGTTAGTAAATTTTGCTTCTGCAAATTTTGGACAAAACAAGAGAAGAGAAAGAAACAGGGGAGGGAGGAGTGACCATACAGTAGCACAAAGGAGTTAAATTATGAAAGAAAGGCGACATACACTTTTGTCTAATTTAATCGAAGGCAAGATGGAGACATAGTTTCCTTCATTGCAAAATTCAGCAGTTTCTAGGACTTCCAAATCACTAGCACCATCGTGGTCCTTTTTCTTCTTATTTTCTCCACCATCCTTCTTATCTGCAGTTGACAGTTTAACAGCCTGTACATCCTCTCCACAATTGTCTCCACTGTCAAACTTGACTGTACTCCTTAAATTTCTAAGTGTTGGTTTCTTAACACCTCGAGTTTGAATGTCATGCTGACTCCTGATGTTTCCCGTCTTGTTAAGTCGTTCCTGCAAATTGTGCTGCCTTTGTACCTTCTTACCAGTTCGAGATTTCACCTGAAGCTCCACCTGATTCTCTGGTTCCCAGTTATTCCCAAGACTAGGCTTCTCATTTGCAAACACATTACAATCCTTTGTTTTATTCTGAAGCTTTGAAACACAAAAATCTTCGGAACTACCCAATTCTTCATATTTAATCACCATAGGTACACCATTTTTCTCGACCTCAACCATATACGACTTCCCATTGAGTTTCAGTCTACCCAAAAAGAGTTCATAATGAGGGTCATTAACACTTTTCCTCTCACTCTCCTTGCCAACACTGTTAGGTGTCTCTCTTTTTCTCTTAAGTGATTTAAATTTTTCCGCCTCGCTTAAATGAGTGAGCACAAACCACCTGTAATCTTTATCCATATCTGAAATTTCTTTGAGCTGTTCTTGACCTTCATACCATCCATTGCATGAGTTTACCATTCTTAGTCTTTGACCTCCTAGAAAGCACTAAATCATTCGAAATATCCCACCTATTTAGATCCATTTCTACAAATTATATCACTTAATCTTCTGGACAAAATGTTGATCAACAGTAAATTTCTTCATTATTGTCTCCTTAGAAAAATATTTTTTTACTAAACCTGTTCAATTCTGTGCATTGTTTCCAGAACCTTTACCGTGCTGCAAAAATAAATCATGATTACCAATTATTAGTCACTTATTTTAAGTAACTTTTTGTACAGTATAAAAGAAATACAATATGTTACAAGATTCATTTGCATACATTGATCACTTTCTATAAAATCACTAACATATCTCTAAGCTCATTTAATGTCAAAATCAATTAAAGAACATTAAAAGGCACATTTATCACAATGTTAAAACATATGCACACTTGATAATAAATAATGCATTTTCTACCTATATATGAAACATACATCTATGCCATTACAATAAAATAAGGGTAATTAAATTTACAAGCAGATCAATTCATGACATTTTAGTAGTCTTGCATGTGATAACAAAAAATAAACAAGGCACATGGTAAATAGGATTTCAGAAATAAAATAGAGGGAAAATTGATATGGGTTGATAAACAACATCAACCCTATTATATAAAATGTTTTTCCATCCATAAAGACAAACAAACTTAAAAATGTCAGGTTCCAAATTTTAAAAGGGCATAATAGGGTACTAAGACGTTTTCCTTAGTGGCGGGAAGCATAAACCCCAAGGCATTGAGGCTTATCCCTGACTATAAAGATATAGAATGTCAAGAAAACTATTAAACAAAATAAGCGCATTGTAAATTATAAACAATCTTCAAACTCATAATAGAACAATTCAAAATGCCCCAGAAAAAGGTAAACTAACATAAAAGAAAATATTACTTTCTTTGAGTACAAGAGTCAGTCTATTAGAAATATAAATTTTAAATGTTTACATGGACAATAGGTTGTTCCCAAAAAGGGTCGATAACACCTTCATTAATGTTTTGTGCACCCACACCTAAAAAAAGTCCAAAAATTAAGAAGTGGATGCTTCACAAGCTTGAGGTGGTGCTGTGAGGCGCATGTATTGCTCAGTTTACATAACGACAACAAAGTTTCTCCTACAAGCCCTTTCACTTAACGGTTGTTGCGTCCATTGAAACTTACATAGTGTCCACTAGAAGCATTTAACATAAGCTCCTCAAAAGAGAGGTGTTGGATTCGAATAGTAGTGGCTGCAAAGAAATCCACCTGGGGCCAATCCTCAATGGAGAGTTCTAAAGCTAAAGATGCACGGAACAGCCCCTAAGCCAAAGGGCTTATAGAGAAACATTTGAGGTCATTACAGTATACCTCTAAAAGCTACCTAACAATCAGCGATAAGATGCGTTTTTTTGTTCGCCTCACTTTGATGGCCTCAATTGGGTTTCTTTAAACCATGCACAATATTTAAAAGGGGTAATTAGGTACTAAGGTGTCATGTTTTCTTGAGGTTAGGAGTAAACCTCAAGGCATTTTGAGGTGTAAACCTCGCCGTAAATAAAAAATACATGAAAAATAAGAGCATAATAAATCATAAAAAATGTTAATCTTCGTAATAAAAAACTTTGTAAACAAATAAATGAAAAATATATACAGTAACAAAAAAAGAAACTATTACTTTAGTTGGGGAGGTGGACTATTCCCCCAAAAGGGATCTTTGAGAAATTCAATTTTTTTAATGTTTTCAGTGGACAGTGGGTTGTTTACAAGGTGAATCGACTAGACTTTTTAGAATTTTTTTGTGCCACGCCTAAATAAAAGCAAATAAGTACAAATCAGAAGCCATAAGGCAGTATTATGAGGAATGTGCATCCTTTCATTAAGCCGTATGCATCCAAAAACTGCCTCACAATAAGGTGTTTTTTATTCGCCTCATTATGAGGTGGGCCTCAATTGGAATTTTTAAAACCATGATCCTAGGTTGTATCGACACATGCTGGACACACTCCATATGCAGCCGAAACAAAAGGGGCATGAAAGAATAGGAAAAAAGGAACACAATAAATCGTCAAGATAAATAAATTTAATACACACACACACACACATGTATACATGTGTATATACACACACACACACTTGCTAATTGCATGATGATAAACTGGAATCAGTAGAAAATTATCACTAAACCAATTTAGTTTCTCTCAAGCCCAATCGTCAAAAGCCAGAACCTTCGATATAGCAAAAGCTCAACAAATTACACATGCCAAAGTGATGCAACTACAGAAAATGTAGAGTTTTAAACAAAGAAATGGTTCATTTATTAATGGAAAGTAAAAAATGATAGTAATAAGAAGGAAGGAGGACTTATTAATTCGTGGATTTAGGCCATTGAAGATATTTGATAAAAAAAGGATTTTAACCACATTTGGAACAAGAGAAATTTTCTCGATAGGAGAGAGCTTTGGAGTGAGAAATGAATTTAGTCCACTACTTTTAGGATTCTAAATAGAGTCCATTTTTTGATGCATTTGACAAATATACCATTCTTTTTTCAAGGGTGTTGCCAAAATCTCCCTTTTCCTTATAGCATAGTGTAGTCAGGATTCAAATTCATAAATTTTGTTTCAGGTGAACTTCAACAATATGAACTCTGAGGGCCTCGATTTTTCAAAATTAAAATATCACAGCTTTCCTCAAGTTTTGAATCTTATAAACACATTCATATAAATAAGAACAAGGAAAGGCATGAGTAATTCTTAATAGCATGTTCATTTCAACATATATCACTTCCACAAATACAAGGGGCTTTTAAACATCAACACTTAAACTTTCTTCTTTTAAATATCAAATACAAGGGACTTTAAACACACAACGTATATGAATTTACTCATTTTTCATTCCCTTAAACCAAGAACCCTAGCCAAAAGTTCCAAGAAAAGATAAAAGAGTCTTACCTCAAGTTAGGGTTCTTAAATTGAAATTCCTTCCTTCTCCAATTAAATAAACCATAACTCGTGCTTTGAAACGAAGGTTGCAGGATTTCTTCTTTTTTGGGGGGGAGTGGGAAGCAATGAATTTAGGATTCCAGTGATTGAAATAAGATATTTGCGGTAGTGATGATCATGGGCAAAGAAACAAGTTTTCTGTTCTATGGAATTAGGCCTGGAAAATGGGTTTCGGATTTTTGGTCTGGCGGAACGCAATGTCACTTTTTTATTAAAATGTGAGGTGTTTGTTATTCCCTCATGGTTCATTTATGTCAGAGTCATTGATTTTCACGTTCATCTGGTTTGAAATCGATTTGGTACTTTTACATATGCCGACTTAATTATTATAAAAATATATATATTTGCGAACCGACTAATATGCTGTCACTTTCTACAATACATAATACATGCAAATACATTAAATGCAATTGCAATAAAACAGTTCTTCTCTTATTATTATTTTTATTTCATTTCAAACATCAAATAAATTATTCGCCAAGAAGCTTGACGGGATTTGAATTTCAAACTCAAATTTCGACAATACCTGCAAATGCATTAAATGTAATTGTAATAACACAGTTCTTCTCTTATTATTATTTTGATTTCATTTCAAATATCAAATAAATTATTCGCCTTATCAAGAAGCTTGATGGAATTTGAATTTGAATTTGAATTTGAGACTGAAGGAAATTTTTGATTCGCAAGTCTAAAAACAAATGTGAGTTTTGATTTTTTTTATCTAATATATATTTTTTGGAGTAGGATTTTAAATTTGCAAAAGGCTAAATGATATTTGATATTTTTGTTTAATTAAGAAACATATTAACCATTCTCATTCTCAAGGACGAAAAAAGAATGAAAAAATTACAAACATCTCCGTGTCTCCACGGAGACACGGACACTATCTCTGTGTCTTCATGGAGACACGGCGAGTCTCCATGTGTCCACGGAGAAACAATCGTGTCACTGTGTCTACACGGACTTTCGTTGACTTGTATTGGTTGAAATAAATTGTGGAAGCACGGAGACAAACAGACTTTTTTTGTCAATTCTTCGGTATATTTATTTAATGATGATATTACTTTTGTCTTCATAGATAATAAAATTAGTAGACCCAACAATCTATTCATTAATGATGATTTTACTATGACTCTTTTGTTTATGCTTATTTATTTAGTCCTTTGATTATTTTAATATTTCACGCAAACATATAAAAAGTGTAAGATCTTTTTTTTTTTTTTTATGAAAACTTGTTTTACAATTTTCTTTGTTGATAAGAGGATACAAATTCTTAGCACATATTTACTTGTATATTGGATTAACCACATTGTAGATTCATAGTAAAATCATATAAGTCAAAGATTTAATACAACGGAACGATGTTAGAGAAGATAACGTAATTTTTTTTTCTTTTACATACGAATGAATAAAGAATCACTTGCTTAAATTGAACTTGATTAGATCACGAATCCACAAATATTTTGTAAAGCCATCATGGATGGTAAGAAATTTGTTTTGATAATTTCGAACTCCAATCCATGTTGCCCCTTAGAATTGTCTGTTGTTGCCCAATATTCTCTATGCCAAACTCACCTAAATGAGGTAGAAATCATAGAGACGTTAGGGACGTGCCCAAAGCAGAGAGAGGAGATGGGACTCCGTGGGGACACGGAGACACGAACGGTGTATCCGTGGAAGCACGGAGACACAGTCCGTGTCTCCGTACACGAACCGACATGGACTGTGTCTCCGTGGAGGCACGATACATACAAAAGCAATTATTAATTAAACAATTTTAAGTAAAGCAATCAACGAAGTATTTTTTTTTTCCACTTCCATCCTAACAAGAAATAAAAAATGAAGGAGAAAAACTATTAGAAATCCTAATGGGAGAGAACAAGAACTTGATAGCAATGAATTAGAACATATAATTCACAAATCAAACTCAATAGATCAATTCCATATATTTGCCTATTTCATCTCAACTCTTATTTGCCTAATTTAATCATGCAATTCCATTCAATTCCACAACACACACAAATTAAGAGATATAATTTATAAATCACACATCAATTTTATATATTTGCCTCATTTAATGTCAACTCTAATTTGCTTAATTTAATCATGCAATTTCATTCAATTCCATAACACACGTAAATTAGGACATATAATTCATAAATCAAACTCAGCAGGTTAATTCTATATATTTGCCTCATTTAATCTCAACTCTGGTTTGTCTAATTTAATCATGCTATTTCATTCAATTCCATAATATACATAAATTAACATATGATTCATAAATCAAACTCAGTATGTCGTTTCCATATATTTACTTCATTTAGTGTGCGTGCGCACATCTTCGTGCACTCGGATAAATAAAAAAATTCTAGCCATATCGGGACACGGAGATATCCATGTGCGCCATGTCCCCTCTATTTGCTTGTCTAAAAAATTAATATTGAGATTTGAGCACAGGAGTCAAGGTACATTTACTCATATCAATTCATTTTATGTTTTCATTTAGATTCCCTCATTGTTTTACGATGTGTGAAGCCTTCGCATTTTATTTTTATTTTTATTTTTATTTTGTATTCATTGAATGACTATTCAATTGGTATAATAATGTCAATTTCAAGCATATATTTCCTTATTAAATATAGCCAATGATAATTTTGTATGTTTGGAATAATTGAGAACTCTTTGAATTATAAAAAAACATGCTCCATCATTGTGTTCAGCTGTGAAATCTTGTAGAATAAACATGCGTCTAGCAGATTATAAATATCTTGTTTTATTTTTCTTTATAATTATAATAATAATGTTTTCTACATGTTATTTTGTTGTTAATTTTTGTTCATTTCAGATCATTCCAGTATGATATGGCCATGAGTATGCAGGAAAAATATGAAGTTCTTAATAAAGTACTTATATAAACATCTACTTTGAATTAAAGGCGTCATTATTCAATAGTTTGTTATCTAATTATTTGAGCTTCATCTGAACTTCACATTATTATTTAACCTGGAATAAAGAAATAACTTTTATATTAGACGTCTCTTTGCTGCACGGAGATCATCTTTGTATACTAACACAAAACTGTGTGTCCACTCTCCGTGTAAGGATGAAGAGGTTTTCATGTGAGCTACACTAACAATAACATTTTCAATCAAATTTCAACTAATATATTTTCCTTCTAA
>CAIGRP010121254.1:0-13002 GCA_903798385.1 Fraxinus cuspidata
ATGACTTACTGAATTGTTGGTAGAGTTCTTATTTGCAGAGGGCTTATATGGACAAGCAGGGGACGTTCTCTCCGGCTTACGGTATTCCCACCCGAATAACTTATATACCTTTGCCTAAAAACATTATATATGAATAAAATTAATTTCTTAAAAATTGTAAACCAAAAATAAAATTACATAATAATAGCCGAACAACAAACATACCATGATCAAATCGAAGAGGACAGGCAATAAATTGACAATCGGCACAAGAAAGAGTGGTAACAAACACGCCAAGCAAACCTACACCATATTAGTTTGTGTGTGAGAGAGAGATATTAGTGATTATAGATATAACAAGTACAAAACCAGATTGAACCAAAGAGGTGAGAGAATTGAGAATTCACCATTTTTGCAGAGGTCAATTTGCTTTAATTTCTTCCAATTCCTTTTGCCCTTAGACGACGATCGGGGTTGTATTCTATAAATGTTTATCTGCACCGAGTCTTGATGGCGAGTTTGCGCTGGTTAACTTTTCGAAATTTGCATATACTCCCCCGATTTTTGCATAAGTCAAACACGCCCCTAAGTTCAAGAAAATTAAAAATGATACCCTAAAGACCAATTTTTTAAAAGATGACCCCGAACATTGACCAAAAAGAGTTGCGGGGGTCGAATTGCCGAAACATGCTCTAATCAATGGTAAAATAATTAATTAAATGAAAAAAAAAATTAGGACGAATCAACCGGTTCTTGAGTTGTTTAATGGGTCCTAAATTTCTTGTTTTGCCCTGTAACCAAACTGGTTTTTGAATCAATTCTTAATTTGTTTTGATTAAACTAATTCATCTGGTCAGGTACTTATAATACTACAAATCAGTGTTTTGAAAATTGTAAAACGTTACTAGACATAGAGACAAAGTTTCAAACTTTACAATCTTAAGCGAACTAAACGAGAATTAGACATAAAAATAAAAGTTTCTTATTTTTAATAATATTTTGAATTTTTAATCATTTAATAATAAAAATAATACATATCAAATATCTAAAATTATAAAATAATATATTTACTTAATAATTCCTACCATTAGTAAAATTTACAATTTTCAAATTTTTTAAATACAAAAATTAAAATATTTTTCATAGTTTCATTTTTCAACTCGACATGTCCTACTTAATAACTTTATAAGAACTTTATATATTTTTTTTAGAATTTGTAACAAAATAAGGAATCTCAAGATCATAATTACATAATGTAGATGTCACCATATCTTAAATTTTGGCCCTATTTGACACACATTCTTTCTAAACTTATTTTCAATCACACATTTTTCAATAAAATAATATTTCACATCACATCAATAATTTTTCCTTACTTTTTAATCACATATTTCTCATCATATCACAATTTAAAATACATTCTTTCATCAATAATATACATCAAACTCCCCATTTATTTAACTATTTAGATAAAATTATTTTTAATTTTTGTATAAATAAAATCTTTTAAAAACTTAAAATTAAAGTCAAAAGAAAAGTTAAAAAAATTAATAAGTTAAAGTCAAATAAAAGACTTTTTTTTTAAAAAGAAAATTAATAAATTAATAAAGCGAGCTTATGGAAGACAAAAGAAAGGGATGAAAAAAAAAAGTCTAAGCGCGAAGCGAGGTATTTTGCCCAAGTTTCAAGCCTATGCGAGTTTTTTAGAACATTGATACAAATGATTGATATTGTTTCTATTGTAGAGTTCCACTTACACGTGGATTGAACACCAACAACGCTCTTTATTTTAACTCTTTATTTTGTCTTTTTCAAGAAATATTTATTAATTTCTTCTCATGTTTTATTTAATATAATTTTTTATATATCAATGGCCTATCAATTTAAACGTGATTCGAATAGTTTAGAAAATAGAGCATTGAAATCTATCACTTGTTAAATGCAATCATTGTACATTAACAATAAAGAGTGAGTTTGACTCTTTAAATTTAAAGAGCCAAATCAACCCACTATTTTAAAAAATTAAAATAAAGAATTTTTTAGATCCTATTTTTAAGCCTCAGCTGTTTAAAATAAAGAACATTAGAAAGGGAAGGCAGAGGCGGCTCGACAAGGGAGGAACCTTAAATTATCATCACTTCTATTGCCTTAACGGGAAGTTAAAAAAGTTTCTTATATGATGTAGTACACAATGCTCACATATTGATGCTCTCATAAATCCATATACTCCCCCTCATGGTTCAAGACTATACTAAATTTATTTTATTTTTGCATTAACACTTCCAGCAGACTCGACTTCATTCACCCTTACAGGGAGTCTCGGTGCAGCGACAAACGGGCCTTCCTGAGGCTTCCCAACCATTATAACCGCGTTCCAAAACCATGATATTTTTTATCCCCATATCTTCTTTCACATCAGCAAGATACTCGGCAAGCCTTCTAGCACATTTGGGTCCACGAACCTGCAGCAGAAGCATTTGCTAGTCAAACATCAATTTAACAATCACCTAAGTAGAAGATTTAATGAGACTTCGAATCAATTGACAAAGTGAAATAATTTATTCGCAAAAATTAAGTTGAAGTTGAAGTTCCATCTAGTTGGAACTCCAAGAGCACTTAAAATCTCAGTGATGAAGATCGCATGGTAATTTTATTTTTTTTATTTTTTCATAGGAAAACATTTACCAACAAATTGCTAAGAGAGTTCGACCCAAGTACGAAAACTGAAACTTCACCTTTTACGATATCCCGAGAGCTTGTAAAACACACAAACCCATATCAAACCCAACATAAAACTAACACTATACTCTCCGTAAAAACCTTCAACCCATTGCATAAAAATCTACAACAATCAAAAGAAAGAAAGACATCTTATATGTATAACCCAACAGCAGAATCATTTCCACGAGAATATTTGAGTAATTTATTTTCTTTCTTCATTTGGAGTTGTCTTTGCATTTTGATTGAGCACTCAAGCATTTAACTTCTTCTGATGTAAGTTTGGTTCTGTATTTGGATAGTTTGTTCTCCTCCTCCTAACTGCACATGACCAACTTTTTGCGCCTCTACCATATCTGGGAGGCACCGTCAAAAATTTAAACAAATCTTCAATTTCCTTCCATTCATCTGCACAATCTATCAATCTCTAAGCAAAACCCAACTGTTTAATTTAATGCATCTAAAGCACTCAAGGTGGTCTAAATTAGCGGCGGATCCAGTACCTAACGAGCCAGCGCGGCCGCCCGCGCTGAATCCATCGGAAAAAAGAGTTATAAAGCTTTCATAATTCCCATTAAATATTTATAAATGTATCAAATTTCAACATAAGGTCACGTAACTCATATGGCGGAGCACCAGCTTTCTACCTGACAGGTACAGGGTTCGATTCTAGGAACCTCCTCTCCTCGTTTTAATTTTTTTAATCTATCAAATTGGCTAAAGAAAAGTTTTATAATACATTTGCAATAGATAAGATTCAACCTCTATACTTAATATGTGATGATTGAAAGCTTGACCACTATGACAATTGTAGATTTGTAAACTAAACAAGAAATATTGGTACATCAAACTATTGAACCACTAATCGGATGTATTTTAAATCGAGATGCAAAAGAATCCATATTCCATATCTCACATTATTTATCCTGTAAATGAGTCTAATTAGTAATTATTATATATTCATATGTATTCTTTTAAATATTATTTCATTAAATATTAATAAATAATTTTGCTATTGCAACCGTAAATGGTCAATGGCCGCCTTAGCTCACTCAACTTCATGAATCCGTCCCTGAACATAATAGTCAAGCTTTCCATTATCAAAATGGTTGAACCCTATGCCTCTCGCATGCAAAGCAATCACTACCATATGAGCTTCACGACCTTTTGTTGAAGGCTAATACAATTATAAATATTTAACGTCAAAGTTTTATAATCCTCTTTTTTGCAAGTAGAGAAAAAAACTCCTCAAATGGGCTCCAACTTGGTAGCTTCTTTAAGGAAATGCATTAATGTCACATGGAAATCATTGTGTCTATTCCTAAAATGAGAGGCGCTATTAATCTCAGGAATTTTGCTGGGCGTACAGAAACTGTACACTACATAAACACATCAGATCACACACAAGTATGCAGGGCCCGACATTTTTTGCAATATTTAAATACAATGTGGGCCCACTGTTTTAGTCTATTCTGACCAATTTATGTTGCTTCTTCTTCTGTACAAATGGAAAAAGCCTAATCTCAGATGGCCCCTTGAGGGAGTGCGGCTGGTAATAACTAACCCAAATTTTTTTTTTTTTAAGATCTTATTTTGGCCTTAAGTCCCCATTTGAGAAAGTTTTTTGAGATTATAAGAGATGATCCCATAAAATGTATAATTAAAGAATGAACAAAAATTATGGGTACAATTAAAAGTGAAGTTTGAAGTTTGCTGAAAAGCTTTACCTAACCAAAGCTAAATTTGTTACCAGATTTATTGCTCATGTACTCAAAATACTATATTTGCTTCCATACTCAGTAGCAAATTCAGGATTTAAGTTCAGCTATATGGACCTTCATTGTTGACCGTCGACAATTAACGTTCGTAATAGCGATGTCGTTTATTAATATTTAATTAAATAATATTAAAAACTATTTAGTATATATGTAAATACACTAAAATGTAAAAATCATATGCATATGAGAATATAATTTAACACAACCAAAAATACTAAGAAAATATATGATACAACCTTACTCTATAACTGTAAACTTAGACAACTGTATTCTATAAGGTCTCATATTTTGAAGACGTTATTATTCTGAATTTTTTCAGAAAACTCTTTCAATTACAATTGATTAAAAAGCAGAGTTTAAATTGTTGAATTGAGCTAAAACATCTTTTCAATTGATTCTTTTTTTTTCGCTTACCCTAAATTCCTAAACATAAATTCTCAAATCACAAATCAAAACTCAATAAATTATAATTCATAACTCAATAACTCGTACAGCATAAATTATTTATCCAAAATCACATATTCACAAATCATGGATAACAGATTCACAAATCACAATTCTCATTTGAATGCCAAATTGTCAATTAACTCATAGAACATAAATCGTTACTCATAACTGATAAGTCATAAATAAAAATAACACTAGTCACCAAACTGCCAAAGCCAAAATAAAAAAAGAAGAAAGAAAAAACAATAGAAGTTACAGTTTTACAGAACAATGAAGGAGAAACCGAGAAAGGCACTCACCAAATATTGATGTTTGTTAGCGCGACGATGACTCGGAGGGCGGCATATGTTTTCTTCTCACTTTCGCCGGCGCTGGGTATGTTTTCTATTGGTATATGTTTCTTTTTTGGGCATGATCCTTTTAGGAAAAAAGGCCCATAGGCCATAGCATAAGCCCAAACTTAAAAGAAAAATAGAAACTTGACCTCTCCTCGCAGTCGTTGCCAATTCGATCTTCTTCCTTCTTCCTTCCACTGTTTCGATGGATCTCAGCACACGCGATCGAGCCCCTCGCCGGGTGCTAGGTCCGCCACTGTTTGTACTAATATTTGGCATGCTTTGTTTGTATTGTCATTTGACTCATTTCAAAAAGGAGTTGGCGGAGGTGAATGCAAGCAATCCCTAAAGGCTAGAAGAGTAGATGGAAAATGCTATTTGTACATTTCATATATACATTAAAATTGACATTGTATGAAGTGTAAAAATTTGTGCCATGAATTATTTGAAGTGTTGTTGAAATCAATAATAAAAAACATGCCACCTCACACACTGTAAAAAAAAAAATTGTCAAACTTAGCCGATGTTTGGTAGAGATTAAAATTAGATTTGTAGTAGATTTTGATAAAAGTTGTTCAAATATGTGGTTGAAAAGTTGTGAATTCTATGAAATATATGATTAAAATTAAACGTTGATTTTACTTGAAATTTTAATTGTACTTCAATCCAAATCAGGGGCTAATGTGACTGTAGCTGGATTGAGAGCAAATGTGAAAAAAGTCTTAGATAACGAACTTTATGCTGTGGCTGCTTTGTATTGTTTTATTATATTATTGGTTGTCTTTTTGTGCGAGGTTTCTGGTAAATTGTTTGTTTCTTTATAATCATTTGATACCATGATACTATATAGAATTTAAAAAAAAAAAAAGGAAAGCCACCCACAGGAAATATGTGGAATGTGTGAGATGTTTGTTTTCAATTCGACCTTATCTAATGAACATACTAAGAAGATTTATTTAGTGCCACTTTCTCCTTCATTAAAAAATTAAAACATTAATGAGAGGTCCCAATTGAATCGGTTTGCTTCACTTGTTGACCCAAAATGCTCAATGCAACTGGGTAAACTAGTCCAAGCAAGAAAATCAGAAAAAGAAAACTGATATTTTTAATGAATTTTCTAAATTGATGTTTGAATGTGTTTCAAGTCTTTTAAAATTCAAGTGTACCCTATTGAAAAGTGTCTTCAACTGAGATTTTAATTAACTTCAATGAAATCTTTTGAAATTTAGGTATTCTCAATAATTCGCGGATTTATAAAGGTTTCACCAATAAATGAATTTCAAGTTTAACAATACACATAACAAAATCTTTTGAAATTTTACCTTTTCTTAACGAAATTCTGTAGAAATCTATTCAATTATGCGAAAATTTATAATATTTTAAAATTCATCAAATTTTCAATTAAGAGCACCCCGTTATTTTTTTTATTGCATAGCTTGATTTATACAGATTAGATTGACGATTATAATTTGTTTCACACTTTAGATTTTATTTAATAAATGGACAATTTATTTCTTTATAGATACCAATTCAAATCCAAATTACAACATTATATTATTTAATTTGTAAATAGATTAGTATATTTTTTGAAAAGTTAT
This sequence comes from Fraxinus cuspidata, assembly GCA_903798385.1. Classification (NCBI taxonomy): domain Eukaryota; kingdom Viridiplantae; phylum Streptophyta; class Magnoliopsida; order Lamiales; family Oleaceae; genus Fraxinus; species Fraxinus cuspidata. Next base: position 6,856 of record CAIGRP010121254.1, read on the forward strand.
AGGCGTTATTAGGGAAGGAACTTTGCTCATGGATGATTCAAAATTCAATAGTAATATCTATTTATATCGTTATTATCTTTGAACTAGGTTCTATCATTTTCTTTTATTATTTTTTGTAATTAGAATTTTTTCGTGCTCTAATAAGAGAAAAAAAAAACTTTTAAGATAAAACGAAGTTCGAGCTGCCTTCAGGGATCAAACAACTTTCACATATAAAATCAATCCTGTTATTTTTCCAGCCAAACTCAAATTAACAAAAGTTCAACTCACATAAAAATATATTCGACACATCTAAATATTATTGTAAAATTTGTCCAAAAATAAAATGAAAATTTTAATTTAAATCAAGATATATCTATGTTTATACTGGCATTAATTCAAGTGATTTTCAGATTTTTGATTGATTTGCTAGTGAATGAATCTATAGTCTAATTTGACTTGTGAACAACTATTGCTAAATTCAAGTGTAACATAAGCAATTTTTTTTCCTTTTTTTTTTTTTGGGCCCAGTGACACATTATAAGTGCGGGATTTTTTTTCCTGACGTTTGGAATTAACAATTGCACGAAATAAGAACAATTACACAAAATTATTCCTTTTTTACAATTACAAAATAAAATTAAATATCATAAATATAAAATTGAAAAATACTATTAAAGGAATGGTAAGAGCATCTCCAAGAAACTTTTTATTTTTAAAGAGCATATTCTATCATTTAGAGAGCATCTATAAAATTAGAGAGTTAAAATTTTGAAGTACTCCAACAAGTTTTTTATATTTAAAAATTTGCTGGTTATACATTGCGTTTTACACGCCACATGACAGAAGGACGCGGCATTTGCAATTGAACCCGCGTCCTTGTGAATGGGTAACCCGGCCCAAATTACTTTCCTCCATTTTTTGGCTCAATTCTTTCCCTCCTAAACGTAAGCCCCCAAATCAGGAGACCTGGATTCCACAAGACGTAGTGACAGGCGGCCTTGATTCCACACATCCACCGAAGCTTTTCCGATGCCAGTGTCCACACATCCACCGGCGTGATATTCCGATTGACCCCATCAATCACCGTGACGGGAAAAATGCAACCTCCCTGATGCTGCAAAACCCGTGATAAACATTTTTTGTCGAAATCATGCCAGACAAATGTATTATTCATTTACGAGAATGTTTTCTTCACTACTGTTGGTTTAGTTCGAACTATTTTTCGGTTCTACATTGCGTCTGGTAACTTGGATTTAGATAGCTTTAATATTTTTGTACAAATCAAAAGTGTGCTTCCAAATGGGTGACTAAAAAAGCTTTAATATTTCTTTGGTTCTACATTCTGTAATGTGTAAGTATGTATTCGTAAAAGTGTGTTTCCAAATGGGTGACTAAATTTTTGTGCAAAACTGCCTAGTATTATCATCCATAAATATGAACGAATTTGGGAAGAAGTGTATAACACTTTAATTGTTAACTTGTTGCAGAGAAACAAATTGTCAAACACTTTGGACACGATAATTTCGTTGAATTCGATAATGACAATGTGATGGACAATTTGAACATATTGGATGATGATATATCAGCAGAAGGTAGTGCAGTTGTGCCTGAGGTTGGGATGAAGTTCAAGGATGAAAATGAAATGTTCGACTTCTACAAAAGATATGCTTATCATGTTAGTTTTCCAATGCGAAAAAGAAATTCAAAAAAGGATGATGATGAGATTATGAGATATATTACACTAACGTGTAGCCGTGAAGGTCGAAGACTTAATAATACTAGTGGTCCGTTGAAGCTACAACCAACCATTCAAACAGATTGTAAGGTCAGGCTGACTACATCTTCAAATATGTGTGGAATTTGGAGAATTAACGCTGTCCATATTGAGCATAATCATAAAACAAGTCATTCGAAAGCGAGGTTGTATAGATGTAACCGAGAATTGAGCGCACGTGTGAAATGACGGCTTGAAGTCAATGACATGGCTGGTATTCCATTGCACAAAAGTTATAACTCTGCAGTCGTTGAGATTGGTGGGTATGAGAACATGACTCGCTTGGAGAAAGATTGTCGGAATTATGTCGAACAAGTGAGGCGATTGAGACTTGACGAAGGGGACGCTGCAGCAATTCAGTCCTACTTTTCGAATATGCAAGCAAAGTGCCCCGAGTTTTACTTCATTATGAATTTGGACAAAGAGTCCCAGCTGAAGAATGTGTTTTGGGCAAATAGTAAGTGTAGGTGAGCATATAATGAGTTTGGCGATGTGGTCACATTTGATACGACCTACCTCACTTATAAGTATGACATGCAGTTTGCCCCTTTTGTTAGAGTAAATAATCATGGACAATTGATGTTGCTTGGTTGTGGTTTGCTATCGAACGAAAATACAGAGACATTTGTATGGCTTTTTAGGACGTGGCTACAGTGTATGTACGGTGAAGCCCCTCAAGGAATAATTACTGATCAAGATAGGGCCATACAAAATGTAATTACGATTGTGTTTCCGAATACGAAACATCGATGGTGTTTGTAGCACATTATGAAGAAATTGCCTGAGAAGTTTGGATACCATTGCGATAAGGGTTCTATATTTTCGGCTATCCATGGATTGGTTTATGACTGTCAAATTGTTGAAGAGTTCGAAGACGATTGGAAAGTTATACTAGAAACCTACAACTTGCATGATAATGAATGGTTGTCCGGACTGTATGAGTATAGATGTCGGTGGGTTCCTTGCTACTTGAAAACTACTTTTTGGGCAGGCGTGTCAACATCCCAACGTTGTGAGAGTATGAATGTTTTTTTCGATGGCTATGTATATTCGAAGACCTCGCTGAAGCAATTTGTTAAACAGTATGAGCGAGCATTGCGAAACAAGGTCGAGAAAGAGTTTCAGGCTGATTTCAAATATTACTCACAAATGTTACCATGCGCAACGACTTATGAAATGGAAAAAGCAATTTCAGGCCGTTTACACAATTTCCAAATTCAGGGAAGTGCAAGAAGAATTTATCGGGAAGGTGTACTGTAACCTAATTTCTATCTTGGATGGATATTCAGGGACTCTGTATGAGGTACGGGAGGATGTGATATGCCATAACCGACAGAAGAAGAAAACATTTTTCGTCACATTTCGAGGAGATAATTGTGAAATTACTCGTAGTTGCCATCTATTCGAATTTTGTGGAATAATCTGCAGACATGCAATTTTAGTTTTGATTCGCAATGACATCACATCTGTACCAGACAAATATATATTACGGAGATGGAGAAGGGATTTGCGAAGAGCCCACACGAGGGTCGCAGTGAACTACGATGGGTTAATTATCACTCCCGGACAATTGAACTACTACAACATTTGTCAATCTTTTAGTACGCTAGAGGATTTGGTGGCAGACGATGACGAGCAAACACTCGCATTAATAGAATGGATTGAGGAAAAAAAAACAAGCAGTGATGATGATGAAAGAGACATATGGGTGTAACGTCCTAACCCATCATTCGGTTCGGTTAGAATCTGACTATGGAGCATTGCACAGTATTGGAAGCGTGAGCATAAGAGATCCTCCTTGTGTGACGAGAAAAGGGGCACTTAAAAAACTACATAGGAAGAGCCCACTGGAATCGAGTTCGAAGAAAGGGAAGGTCGGTTGCCAGTATTAAGAAGATTCTAATTATGTTGCGACAAATTAATATATATATACATTTTCACACGTTCAATCATGCAGGCTCTAGCGACATCAGGAAAAGGAAAGAGACTGCAGACATGTCGAAGCAACTTGGGGACTAGTACACCGACGTTCCGACAACTGTACTACTACAGTATCACATTCGACCACCATTACCATATTCACATTTCCCATTGGTTAGTGCAACACGATTTCCCATTCGTAGAATGTGGTTAGAACATTTTCGGTTACTCATAATGTTTGTAATATCACGTAGATGAATGATGGACTTCATAGGTTCACACAACCCTTGCAGTATCCAAATTTTTTCCAATCGTCATCAACAAATGTTGCTGTCAATTTACAGGGTAAGGCAATGATTTAAATTATGTACTTCACATTTGAAATTTATTCTTGTTTGCTTATTAACGTTTTTGTTTGACAGTATTAAATACGTTGCCGAGCTTCTACTAGACCAAGACAACAAACATCTGATATACCATTATGGTATATGATTGTTCTATATAGAAATAGTAGGAATGTTTGACAAAATGTTTTGTTGTATAGTGTGTTTTTATGTTAGAAAAAATGTTTAATGTTTGACAATTTATTCGTAGCTGGTTCAAATATTTCAGCTCGAAATTTTCAGAAGTGGTTTATATTAAGTGCATTTTTAGTTAAATTTGTTCTTCATTTCCGTGCCCCAAAGAGCGTACACGGGTTTATTTTTGCATCAATGGTATGTACTATAAACTAATTGGGTTAGTTTCATTTGGTTTTTGTATCCTAGATTAGACAGCATGTCCAACAAAAGATGATTGAAGCTTGATTTGCAATATATTAGCCAAATGTTGCAGGGTGTGGGTGATTAAACTTAACTGGAATTTGATCGTCTTGCTGTTTATACTTGTTCATTATTAGAACCAGGCGACTACATTTATAATTCAGCTTAATACTTCCAACATCATCAAGAATAACAAATTGGTAACATACACTAAATAACACAGCAATCCCGCAATACATAGCTCTTTGTCTGCAGAAAATTGGGAATAGCCGACTGTACAGGATCTTAACAAAGCAATAACGAACATACATAACAGCTACCGCGAATATGTTTCATAATGTTTAAGCATGGGTCTTTCCTTTGCCATTGACTTCAGAAGTTATGTTGTTGCTGCGAATAGTCACCTTAACGGAAAGTTTAAACTCTTGCTCGTCGCCTAAACGCAGACTGGATTCGAAGAGGCTAGTGACACCTGCAACTGATTCGTTTGTTGCAGCATTAGTTGTCGTCGCACTATCCGCACTTGATTCACATCAGGATTCATCATCCCCAACCCATTCCCAGAAATCGCATTTGCCACCACAGCAGTTGAACAACTTACCTTTGTTCTTAGTCTCCTTCTCAACCTCAAAACACTTTACGAACGCACGTTTACACCACTGGCACAAGCGTTTCTTTGGGAAATCCGCAAAGAAGTGCCCCTTACACCTACAGCTATGACACATTCCGTGATTCTTTCCAACCATTCTGAAATATGAAACAAAGACAGTATTCTAAATAAATACCGTGCAAATTACTCACAATGAATTTTCTTAGTGAAGTATAGAAATTTGCAAAGTACAATCATAGACAATTTAGGAAATTCCAAAAGATGAACTTGGATCATGAGGAGCTCCATGTAACAAAATTAAAGAGTTCAGAAACATAATGGAAATTGGGGCTTTTAGAATAACCAAATTACAGAAGATCCACAAGTACCAAGATTGGTATTCGGTGTTTCTTCACTAAATTTTTGGATTAGAAACAACTCTTAATTTTGAGCAACATCTACTGATTTCTCACAATAGCTTCCACAAGCGGACAAACTTTTTCGCAGCCAGGGACGGATCCAGGCACGGGCTGGCCCGTGCTCGCCCAGGCCCAGATCTAGTTACCTCCTCTTTTTTTTTTTTTTCAGCCCATTAGGTATTATGTCCAGCCCATCCTAAATTTTTTTTTTTGAAAAGCCCATTTCATTTTGGCCCAAAACTTAAATAATCAAACCAAATTCAAAACAAACCTAATTTGTAATTTCATTTGAAATTTGCATTGTGTGCGTGCGTTTTACCGCATTTGGAAACTGTATTTTTATGGTCATGAGAGAGCTCAGTGACANGCCCATTTCATTTTGGCCCAAAACTTAAATAATCAAACCAAATTCAAAACAAACCTAATTTGTAATTTCATTTGAAATTTGCATTGTGTGCGTGCGTTTTACCGCATTTGGAAACTGTATTTTTATGGTCATGAGAGAGCTCAGTGACAGAGGGTTTGAGAAATTATATAAATCAATTGTTTTTTTTATTCATACAAGTCTTTTCAATAATGGGTTCTTTTCTGGAATCATTTGTTTTGCTTCGTTGAATTTTGCATTGCTCTGTTATTTGGTCTCTGTTTTAGCGCATACCAATTTGCCAATTTTGAGCTGGAGTTTTCTTACCGTACAGTTTC
>CAIGRP010121255.1:0-26747 GCA_903798385.1 Fraxinus cuspidata
AGTAAATAATAAAAAAGAAAATCAAGAACAATGAATGAACAATTCTAATGCAACTTACCCCCTTAGCAAATTCAACTATAACACGACTTCCATCAACATCCCGTCCATCTAAGGCATATCTTGCATCATCAGCATCACGAGGATCGCTAAAATCCTGTGTGAAAAAGCAAAAGGAAAGTGGAAAAGAAGATGGAACCTACAGGATACATATACACGAGGACAAATTGCTATTATGTAAAAAAAAATAAGAGCATAACTGCATACCACGAATGCATAATCACGCTTCATATCCACATCACGTACTCTGCGTAAATGGGTGGCAGAAACAACAAGGCCATCAAGACATTAGAACTGACGGCTTCATACTTTTCCCTCAAAGATGAATTAAACACCAGTTTGTTGGAATTTCCATCAAAAAAACACGCAATAACACTATCATAAGAATTGCCAAAGCCCCCTAAATACTGCACGAATATCGACCAAATCCACCAAGGGGAACACCTCTCACCATAGACCTCCAGGTTAGGCAAATAGCCCAGAAACCTTCAGAAACATCATTCAAGTCAAAATCACCAAGACACGGGGACAATTTCTCTCAAAATAGTCATTTTAAATAGAAAAAGCAAATCAATGACAAGACGAAAAAGTCTTTGCAACGGTTCTTGTTCCCCAAGAGACGCATTCATGCAGACTCATCACAGAAACGGCCACTGCCAACTACACTAAGTGGACGAAGAATTGTATAGGAAACAAGAGAACAAAGAAAACACACAGAAAACACAAAGTACTCGGTCATTAAATGAGATTAAAGACCTCTAAGTAACACAATTACATTTCTTAAATATTACCCTTAGAAGAAGAACTACCTTCCATATCTGCTAAATATGTCTTCTAGATCACGTGACCTTGTCCTCGATGACAAATGCCCTACATAGAGTCGTGTTGAATTGCCATGGCGATCATCATAACGAGGCATCTTAAGCTAGCTCCCTAAATTAGATAAGCATTCTCATTTCATTACAGACCTTCCAAAATAGCATGTGTAATCAATCAACTAGACAGCTAATTAAATATTATGTGCACATCAGTGTAATAAAGATCTCTCCACGAGAAAGAGTGTTTGAAAATATAATAATAAAACCCGTGAATTAAATTAAAAATCTCTCCACGAGAAAGAGTGTTTGAAAATATAATAATAAAACCCGTGAATTAAATACCTAACTGAAATCTTGAAAGTTCAACAAATTAGCATATCTGATTCTATTTCTTTAGTACATAGTAGTTCAAATGCACCTTTTTTATTTACTTCCTAACTCCTATGAAAGATCAATTTATTTTTTTTGGCAGAAAAATTAAATCTTTTAACTAATGATTCAAAAAATAGTAGTAAAATAAATATGTCAAGACTAAGGAAATTTTAGAAAACAGACAACAAAATATACGAAAAAATGGGCTGATCCACCTCCAGTTGTCAACTCGATAAGTTTTTCATAAGTAATGAAACCGTCTTTTTAATTAAAAATAAAATACGTAAACTTGTTCACTCCCTACGCAAGAAATAAGAAATGGAAATTTCAAGGAAGAAAAAGCATTAGAAAGGAAAGATCTGTTCGTAAATTTCAAGGAAATAAATTCCTCTAAAACGAGACAAAGTAAAAGTTTGCGGAATATAAAGATATGTGTGGTCTATGAATGTAATCTTTCACACACACACACACAGAGAAAGAGTGAGGGAGCGGAAGGGAAAGGGGGGGAGAGAGAGAGCGCACCTGAATAAAACCCTAGGACTGAAATTGGGGCTTCTCACTGTAAATGAGAAGAGGATGAGGAGTCTCGTGTCTACTTATAGGCGAGTAGGTTTTCAAGAATGACGTAAATACTCCTTGAAGTAGTTTGTTATTAAAAAAGAGAAAATTGTAGCAACGGTCATTTTTGCATATTTTATTCTTACCTTCAATTTATATCAGTAAATGCTCCTAGCCTTTCATAAATATGCGCCTAAAGACCAACTTGACGGAAAACTGTCAATTGACCTGCAAAATGCAATAATGATGCATTTGGACAATTTTAAGTAGAAGTACTTCCATCCATACCAAACTTTTCCTTTGATTTAAAAACAATAATTAAACTTTAAAAAAAAATGCCCCACCCTACCCCTATCTTTATCTTCTTCCCCCGAATGAAACAACAATCCAAAATAGTCGTCGTCGTCTATATTGCTGGACTGCCGCCATCCCTTACAACAGAACTTTTACCGAGTCCTAATCTCTTCAATCATGATTTGGATTATGCCGCTTCAACAAGTATTTTAGCATTCAAATCCAAGAACAATTTTCCCAATTTTTTGTTTAAGCAGGATATTACATTCAACAAAATGAGATAACGGGGATTTCCAATATCCAATTCCTTATCATACAACTTCAATAATTGTTTCAGAACCTCCTGCTTCTGCTTCCCGTAGTCATGGCTTGCTTTTCTCATCACATCTCTACTATAATTCGAGTAAATTATCGAATTGCCGTTCTACCATGATTTGATTATGTTCCACCACTATAGTGGACGAGACTACTAACACTGAGGCGCGACCATGGGTGTGATCGTAGGTGGTAGTGTAAGGGGTTACGTTGTGCGACTCCTTTAGCTTGTTAACTTGATTTATATTTGTGGATTGAGGCCGCTATCTAGGGGCTGAAATTTCGACGAATTGGGTTGTCAATGATTTTTTTGGTTTAGGGTGATGGGTGGAAGATGAGTTTTTTTTTTCTATTTTCTTTTTTAAAATTTAATTTTTAACTTATTTTATGAATAATATGCAAAGTTACCATTTTACCTCTTTTATTTTGTTAAAAATTGTCAAAGTGTACTTATCTTGGTCAACTAACGGTCAAATTGACGGTTTCCATCAAATTGGACTCCAAGTGCATATTTATGAAAGGTTATGGGCATTCACCGACATAAATTGAAGGTTGGGGTAAAGTTTGCAGAAATTGAAAAGGTTGGAATCGTTACTGCAATTTTTCCTTAAAAAATAATCGGTAACTTTTCAAACTTATAAAAACGAATTTGTGCAAGTTGATAGCCTCGATTTGGACTCCATTAAATGTGTTTTGGGGAAAATGCATTTTCAAACAGGGATTTTATAAGAATATGTGATTAAAAAAGAATGAAATTTTTAAATTTTAGTTTAATATTATTTTAGGAGAGAATGTGTATTTAGGAAAATGAGAGAGAAAAATACATTTAGGATAAAATGAAGCCCAAACATGAGCATAGTTTCGTCTATTTCACTAGCCTCCTAAGCATAATAATGTACAAAAATATTTTACACTTCTATGTCTTCTATATTTTGCTTGTAAAAAATATGTTGATCTTGCTACACATATATCAAAAGTTAAATAATAGATTACATAATGCCACATAACGCTGTATTATTTATTAGTTTCAAACACAATCATCATTTTCATCCAATATTTTCTTTCACATCATTTTCGGTAACCGTTTATATATATTTTTATGTACAAGTAGCAAAATTCAAACTATTTTCTTATATAAAATGCTAGATGTGTATTTAAAGTGTACATTTAGTTTAACATTTGATGTGTTGTTAAAAAATATTGGAGGAAAAACTATTTATTTTTTAAACTATCCAAGATTGTGTTGCCACACAGTAAAATGTAAACAATAATGTACATGTAGCATGATTGTTTTTTTTAAGAATCTCCAAAAAACTCTTTATTTATAAAAAGTATCTTATGTATCATAAAGAACATTACTTTTTTATGTATTCCAACAATGCTTTATATTTTGGCTCTTCATTTTATTTTTCTCAAAAAAACATTTATTGATATTTCTTTATATTTTATTTTACATAATTTTTTATATGTCAATAACTAATCAATTTTAATGTGATTTGAATAATTTAAGAAGTAGAGCAATGAAATCCGCTACTTATTAAATGCAATGATTATACATTAATGATATAGAGGAGTTTGACTCTTTAAATTTGGAGAATCAAACATCTACTTTAAAAAGTTAAAATAGAGCCTCTTTGAGTTTATTTCTAAGTATTAGAGTATCTCTAAGAGTCTATTTTTAAACAGCATATTCTACAATTTAGAAAATATCTATAAATTTAAATATTAAATTTTTTTAAGTATTTCAACACACACTTTATATTTAACACTTAGCTACTATAAAAAAATTATTATTTTTTCGTATATTTTGTTTTAACTAACTTCCCTCCAAATTATTTTATTGTTTTTCTCAATTAAAAAATGAAATATGTTGAATACATTTAATTATATATAATGAGTCTGGCTCTTCAAACTCTCCAAATTTAAAGAACCAAACTCATCTAAATTAAATGTTAATTTTTAAAGAATCTCTATAAACATAATTTTAACGATTGTCTCTTTAAAATAGATAATGTTATATGCTTGCTCTTTAAAATAAAAAAATATTATGTATTTAGAGAATATCATAAAAATGCTATTGTACCTGAAAATATCTATCCGAAAAATTATCTTATTGAAACATCTACACCTCAAAAATCAAAATTCTAAAACATTTCGGTTAAAAACCACCATTTGCAAATTGTCTTGGAAAATATGCCGTTGAATTTGATTTGAAGACTCGAGTTGGGACTCACATGAGGAAAGAAAGGTTTTCTAGGTTTTGCGATTCGCCTTGAAGAGCAAATTGTATCTAGGTTGCAATTTCATTAAGTATTTGCCACGATGAATTTTAGCGTTGCCACGTCGACCTTTTACATTAACACTGTTAACAAAATCATCAGATATGTAAGGGGAAATAACATTAATGACAAATTTGAAATTATAACCCAATTTTTATTTAAAACAGCATTAAAAAAAATTCCAATTTTCAAATTTGTAGGCAACTTATTTGACCCCGTGGATTTGGCAGGTTGACCACATTCGACCCAATATAAATACAACGGTTGGCTGCACGTAAATCACCACTTACAAATTAATTTATAAACACATGATGTATTGAGGTATGATTGGATCAAAATCTCTTCAACAAATAAAAAAAACAAAGATCTCCTACTTTCTTTTGACGTCTCATCAATCTGAAAAGCATTCTGTAACTCTTTATGTACAAGTAACATTATTCTAAATATAAGGCCCGTGCCAAGCCTATTGACACCCTTTATATGTTGGGGGTGCTTGATTGATATTATTGAGAAAAAAATGTATTTTAAATAATGTCACGATGAAAATACGTGGTTAAAAAGTAAAGAAAAGTTATTGATGTGATGTAAAATATTATTTTATTGTACAATGTGTGGTTGAAAATGAATTTTGGAAGAATGTATTTTGAGAGAATGTGTGCCAAACGGGGACGTTACATAAAAACGAGAGAGGGAAATTGAATAACCTCCAACTTAATGGGGACAGAATCTCCCATACAAGTAATTGTTATTGGGAAGTATATTTATACTAGTTTCCAATGCACAATCTGTTAATAAATTGAAAGACTACAAGAATTTTAGAAGTTCAAAATCAAGGATGTCCCTGTTTTCGAGAATCTGTGGAAGTTTAAAGGTGTCATCTTATGCTTTTTATCATTTCAGCCTGGGGTCAAGTTCATTGGTACCTTAACAAACAACTAATAAGGACATCTATGAATCCACAGTTCCTCAAACTATTGTTATGAGAAGAAAACTCGAGTACTTGCTGCCGAAGCCACCAGTGACTTTGTCGACGTTTTACTTAGCTTCCTCACACTCCCATTGGGAACAATCATACGAGTCACCAACAACAATTCAGGCACCATCGGGTGCATGAATAACTTGTACCAAAGCATTCAACAGTTTGGTACAGACAAATTCTCTACAGAAGCAAGCAAATCAATACTTTTAAACCCAATAAATCCTCATCCAGATAGCTTCAGGTATCTTAAACTCGATATTGATGATTCGAGCAACCAAAAATTTTACGCATGTCCCAATTGCATGAAGTTGAGTTGTTATCCGAACGTGAGATGTTGCAAAGACTTAACAAGTTTTGAAGGTTTTTGGCTGGATGAAGGAACTTTCATTAGTAGAGCTATGATGTTTGTTATTATAGATGATTTACAGGTGCTACCGGGGCTCCCTAGCTCTCTTGTGCAATTGCTTCAGGATTCGGGGTACACTAACGTCAACCGAATTGTGGAGATAACTGTCAATGTTGGCTTGGAGGAGGTAATCTTTGATCTCATATCACTTAGAGCATGTTTGAAAGGGTTTCTACTTATTGTAGAAGAGCTTCCTGCCTCGCTGCCTTAATTAGTATTTGAAAACTAATTTCTAAAAAACTTTTTCTTTCGAAAAAGCTCTCAGAGGAAGCCACATTGGACAATTTTATCTAAAAGTTCTTCAACTAGAAAAAGCAGTTTTATAACGTTAACCAAACAAGGTCCAAAAGTAATTTTTGGATCTCAAAAGCTCAACTTTTTCTTTCGAAAAAGCTCTAAGAGGAAGCCACATTGGACAGTTTCATCTAAAAGTTCTTCAACTAGAAGAAGCAGTTTTACAAAGTTGACCAAACAAGATTCAAAAGTAATTTTTTGATCTCAAAAGCTCATTTCGGCTTCTCAAAAGTCGTGCACAATGGACATTCATTCATATATGCTTGTTTGGGCGTAATTTCTTTTGTGTTTTTAGAAAAAATATGACCGTTGTAAGTCCAAAATTTGTTGCTTTAATCAATATCATTTGACACAAATATGACTTATTACTGTACGCAACATAGCTTTTCCTTTTCTTTCCCATTTTTGAACTCTACTCCACAAATGCCCAAATGTCAACACGGGGATAAGTAGTTGACAGCATTAATAATTTAATAAATCATGGATTGCATCGTAATAGTGGGCCACGTGATGTGACCCAAAAAAAAAAATTCACAAGGAAATGGCCCCCAGATGAGGGCTAAATTTACCTTAATATTGTGTTTTGTACTATGTAGGTTACGAAGTTAGTATGTTTGTCTTGTACTATGTAGGTTTCAAAGTCGCTCAAGAGATCATGGTATCAAAGTCTCCTTTGATGTTTTTGTTCGAAGTTGCCGAGCGATCTTCTTAACAGTGCTGCTACATGAGACAAGTAATTTTAACATCGAAGAGAAATTTATTTAGAGAGGGAACATATAATAAATGTTGGTGTTAAGTGTAAGGATCAGTCATAAATTAGATCTATAGAATGTGCTGATGATCTTCTTGACCCGAGGAACTCAAATCGTAATACAGAGTGCTTTGGTAAATTTTTAATTTCGTAGTGTTCGATAACTTGATAGTGACGCCTTCATCTTCTGCATCTTGTATTTCTTTCCTTGGATAACTGAATGTACCTGTTGATGATATTGAAGTGAGAATGGCAACTATCGGACAGCATGAGGTTAATCCTTTCCCACAATCAATTAGCATAGATCATGTTAATAATTTCTCGACCCACCAATCTTGACCGTCCAAATCCTTTCATCTCGAATTGAATTACTACACTTTGTATGAGAATTTGATATGTTTATTATTGTGTACAGGCACTCACCTTACTTAAGGCTTCTTTAACATCATCATCTGCTTCATCGAATGGCTTGAAATCCCTCTTGGACAACTAGAAACCTCAAATTTGTTGAAATTCAGACTGTGTCCAGGTACGTGTTAAGAATTAGGGTTCCATCTTAAAGGGTCAACCTTCTTAAGAGGAGTAACACAATCCTTTAAAAATTGGTTTATGTTTACATCTTTATTCGATGNTGTCAACCTTTTTAAGAGTAGTAGCCCAATTCTTTATAAGTTGGATTATGTTTACATGTTTATTCGATGTGGGATTCTATCCCTTAACATGCCCCGCAAGATGGTGGCTCGTTTGAGCAGACCAATCTTGAAATTCGTGTACTCACTTATAGAGTCTTAATCGGATCGAATTGCTCGTTGGATCTTAACGGGCTCTGATACCATGTTAAGAATTGTGATTCAATCTTAAAATGTCAACCTTATTAAAATGAGTAACTCAATTCTTTATAAATTAGTTTATGTTTACATCTTTATTCGATGTGGGATTCTATCCCTTAATATGCCCCCGCAAGATGATGACTCGTTTGAGCAGACCCATCTTGAAATCCTTGTGCTCACTTTTTGAGTCTTAATCGGATCGAATTGCTCGTTGGAGTTTTAACGGGTTCTGATACCATTTTAAGGATTGGAGTTCCATCTTAAAATGTCAACTTTATTAAGAGGAGTAATCCAATCCTTTATAAATTGGTTTATGTTTACATTTTTATTCAATGTGGGATTCTATCCCTTAACAGTACGTTGATGTTTTCATTTGTCTTGGACTGATGAGCAAATTACTATTCTTTGTAATACTTAGACTATCAATGCCAAATTACTTTATCCACTGTACAAAGCCTCTTTTTCTCCCATATTTACTTCTCAAGTCCCCTGATTTTCTCTACTCTTCTTCTTCTTCTTCTTGTTGCAGTGACGAGGCTCATGAAGATCTTATCAGGGATCATGCCAGGTCTATTGTTTTGAGTTTTCAATTAAGTTTATCGATTATCACATGGACGTTTATCTTGAGAAAGTGAATGTAACAACTTTGTGAAGTTTAAGTGCATTCAATTTAGATTACGTTGCATTATGTTGTTCATATATTAGAGGGGTTTATGATTTTCTATTATTCAAATCAAGATTTCTAATGAAGTTTATACGTTCGTTTTCAAGATCTTTTGGTAGTGATCACATCTAATTTTAAAGGATTGTTCTTGTTTAGTTGGACTCAAATTTATGAAAGAAAAAAGAAAGAGGGCTGCCCAATATTACTTTTTTTTTTTTCCTTTTATTTCACTGTAATCGTGTTATAAGTATCACCATTTTTATTCTAAAAGTTACACCAAACACACGTTTCCGAATGGAAAATCCCTTTCAACACAACTGATATTGATTATATAAGCTAACAATTATATATATACATGCCAACTTTTTGCATACTACATCGTATTAATGAACTTTGATGCCTGGAATAATATTTTACTCCAAGTTCTCATCTTGGATGACTTGACAACGTTGATATAATATAATCGACAAAAATAAAAGGTAGAAAAAACAACTCCATACCAAGTTTGGCGATGAATTGAAATTGACCTTGCCCACATGAGGTAATAGAATATATGGCCTGAGTCTTTAAAATTTTGTAAGCATTACAACTTGGACACATGTTTGGTACTTACTATTGAATAAAAATAACAATATAGTAAATAAAAAATTAACTTATTTTTATTTTTTGCTATTGTGTCCTCCACTATTAATCTTCCTACCATACAGGTTTGAGAATTAATTTCTGCCAACATTTGAATTCAAAGAGGGAAGCACAAGAACATGCCCTTTATCATGGGGCTTCCCAAGTCGGAACTTTATTACAGTAGCATGCTGAAGGCAATGCACATTGTCAGCCTTCTTCTTGCCATCATTTATTCTTCCTTATTTCTCTCATCAAATTCCGGGAACTACCTGAAAAATGAGTTTGATAAATTATCAAAACAACGGTGCAAACAACTAATTTCAATATATATGATCCCATGCAGGATACAAGTGCATAAGCTATCTCGAATTAGCATTTGGAACAAGGACTCTAATCATCAATGTTTTACAATAATAAGGCAACATGCTCGACTCCCGGAGGCCAAAATTGATGAAATTCAATGTCAAGGCAAAACTCCGAATATTTTCAAGTTGTATGAGAAAGTACCTTGTGGACATGACACCTGATGAAGTCCGGTTTAATACTGTTAGCATTATACAAAATTGTATGATACATTTTAAATCAATAGAAAGAAGCACGTGTATGAAAGGATAAAACTACAAAAAACTTGCGGACTTTTACCTCCATCTATATGCACATCTGCCAGCCACTGTTGATTGTAAAACTAAAAGCTTTGTTTCCTTTCAGTCACTTGATAAGGTCAACACAATAATTTTTCAGCCATGCAGAAGCAGATTGTAATACACGAAGTTCACCAGTAAGAAGATCTCGAGCTAACTGCCTCCTTAGAGAACCTTGACCATACACACAAGGCATTGACCCCAGTGACTGCATATGCAGAGACAAGTGAAAATGCCGTGTCAATGTTCACACGTGTGCCCTTTAAGGATAAAATGGAGATAATCCACATTTATAGTTCCATAACTTCGACAATTTTAACAACACAAAATATAGGTGAACAGAGAAAAATGCTACTACAGCAAAATAACACAGGATTTTCAAGAACCTATATTTGCATTAGCAATTAAAACCAATAAATAGCTGGTGGCAGTATGGATGAAAATTGTGAGTTCAGCAGTTCATATATTCTCAATCAATGAAACAATAATACTGTCGGTAAAATGGTAAAGAGAAACTTTCAGGATTGATTGTACAAAGCTTAAAGAGAATTTAACTACCATTCAGCAATCATCAAGGGAAGTTTTGACTTAGTTACATTGTACTAATCTTCAGAAGTGTCCTCATATTACAGCAGAAGACAGTAAATTCTGCAAAAATACTTTGATATTTTAACTCGAGGCAAGTTTACCATTTCCTCACCTTCTACACCCCCCCCCCCCCCCCCACCCCCCCCCCCGCCCCAAAAAAAAACAAATTGAAGCAAAACCACAAAGAAGGGCAAAAGGATAAATCTATTTTAGTAACCCACTGAAAGAAACAGAGGAACCAGTTATTGTCACCTTGATAGATGCATCATATCCTTCAATTAATTTAGCTATTTTTGAAAGCAACAATTGATGTGCTTCAATCTCTCTTCTCTTGTTCTTCAAAGGATAGCGAGCCAGCCGACCATCATGTTGTTCAGCTTCCTTTGCCAAAGCATTTAATTCTGTAGATTAAGATCAGAACATTTTTATGAAAACCACTCTGAATTAAGGAAAAGGAATACCATCTCCTTGACCATTTCAAACTACAAAAAGATACAAAAAAACGTTTCAAAACCTTGCTGGGATTCGGAACTCAGAATGCGACCAAATGCACGAAGTGATTGTGGGATACCCCTCCCTCTTCTACTGGCAGCCTGCACTTCCCTGCAAATTTATCAGAACTAGTTTGGAAAAATAAGTGATTATCCAAGTAAAAGGTTTCATATGTAAAGTAAACGATCATCAGAATATATACAACCACTCTCTTCATTCTGTTTCCTACGTGGATCGGCTATTGACGGCAGGTTTTTAGCATCCTTATTTTTTTTCAGCAGAATCGAAGCATTACAAAAGAAAGATTCTTCATATTCTAAAAAATAACCAGGTCGAAAATCTAGTCTGTAAAATATTGTGCGCCAAAATGAAACAGAACTTCAATATAGGAAGAGTGGACAAACAAATATATGGAAAAACAGAGGTAAACGATTACCTTTATACTGATTGTACAAGTAATTAATTCTTAAGCCACTATTCTATAAAAAAATTAAGTAAATCAAAATTTATTATGCTAAAAGGGGAGAAAATCCCTAAGTACACTAGTTATGGGTTTATAGCTCTAATCTCAAAGCTCTCCAAAAAGCTCATCCAAAAATCTATAAAAGTTGGAATGGACAGTATATTTATAACAAATTAAAGAATTATGAGATTTCAAGTTACCAAAAACTAGAGAGAGGAACAAATACAGAAAAATTCTTGCAAGATAAGTTAAAAAATGGAGTTATTATATTTGATCTGGAAGGGACAACAGTTCAACATTCAGTTTTGTTCTAATTGGAGCCATATTTTACGCTTTTTAATTTTTATTTTTTTGATATACACTTATATTACAAATATGTATATTAGTTTAAATTTCGTTTGGGAGTGTTTCCCTTGGATACACCTGCATAAGATAAGACCAACCATAAATCTTCATTCATATAGGACATCATGTGTCTAAGTCCTTTCCAGGGTTACTGGATTTTTCATATGATGAAATGGGTCTGTCTGATCACAGTTATATTTATAGTTTGAAAGGGTATTGTGACAGGGCAAGAACCAGTAATTTAATCATCCTATCCAATTGTGGAGACTGCACCACAAGGGCAGTGAAGTGGGAAATAGATAATTTTGAATCTTACTCTTTTCTTGTGAGCACAAATATATGTTAACCATATCCTTTCAGTCAGCGTCAAAAGTGTTTCAAGTTCTCTTGAAACCCTCCAAAATCAATTGGTAAACAATAGGAAAAGTGCTTTTAGTACCTCTCAAGTTTTTTTTTTTGTCTTAGGTAACTTTCGTTCTCAATCCACAGAAAGCAATAATGCAATGAATGTTAAATGACATCACTGTTGCAAGACAAAGACACCAACTTGATTGTGAAGGAGTTGCCAGAAGAGCTGAACACATTAACATCTTTTATGCTTGGCGCTCGATATCTATGCAGAAGTTTCAACTTCATTACACAAAGTCGGTCATGATGTGGCACGTTAAGCTCAATCTGAACCTGAGCGAATGATGTCCATATATCAGGATGAAGCCATAATTTGGAGTAGATAATGTAAGCAGTAGTCCCACATTAAAATATCACACATGTACAGACTGCATTTAGTAAATTGGTACAAAAGCAAGAAGCTAGATACAAGTGTTTATTAATCCTAGCATTCCTCAAACAGATATGCATATCTTTACTTGGGTCTACTAGCAATTAGAGCATCACCATCGAGTTTTATCTAGGAGTGACACAGAAAATCCCAAGTTATTACTATATATCCATGCAACGAATGCCAGTTAAAGTGTATTGTTCAAAACCTTTTGCTTCACCTAGTTTCAAATGTCCCAGATACCATTAAAAAGATGTGAAAACAACCAAAACACGGAAATTATTTCATTGTATAATGTTAATACCAATAGATAGAGTTGGAAGAGATGAATAATCATATCTTATAATCTGTTTACAGGTGAATTGATCTTTTCAAATGTTTGTCTATGTTATTTATCTTGGCGGCTTGTATCAATTAACAACAAAGCACAACTACATGCTATCAAGGCACATGAGATAAATATTTGCACCAATTCAAGCAAATGGCCAAGCAAACCGACTATTGTAACTGATTTGCACAGTTTATTAATATTTGAACCTCTCGTTGACAACTTCAGTTAATCAGAAGGCATACATCTTTTAAAAATAGTCTAAACGTCCAATACTTCAAATGGTATATCTCAGAAAAATGTTGGCATCATAATATAATTCTGAAAGCCACACTATGATATTTGGGAAAAGACGGCATATAAATCAGTTTTAAATTGCATATTTTTCACTTCCAAGTCACATAACTTAGGGACAAAATCATGTTATATTTATATACGTGCACCATAGAATCCCATATTCAGTAAACTGGCTGGGTAGTCAAACTCTAGTATTCAACTCTGGCTTTGCAACAAAATTTCCAACTTTAGCATGAAAATTTCTTCTTCAAGCAATACAAATAAAATATTTAAACATGCATGTAAATTGGCGTTTCCTCCAGAAAAGTATACACGTGCAGCCAAAAACAACAAGAATACAAAAATGGTACACAGAAACTATCATACAATAATCTGAGAAAATAAGTACACGCTTTTCCCAAAAAATATCATGGGTGGACATTTCTAATTCCAAGCTTTAGGCTAACCTGATCATATATGTTGTGAGGAAGTGTAAAGCCAAAGTCCAACAAGAGTGTAGCATTAGAAAACTTTCCATACCTTATCAGGACCTGCACAGAAATTGGCAATCAAAAGCAAGATTGGGTATTTTGACAGGACTTGAGTGTACCAGTCTCACATTGAAACATTTGTAACCCAGAACGTAACAAGAATCTTGTCTACATGAGGACTAAATAAATTGGTAGGTTGTGTAGTTTTGAGCAAAATGTAACATAGAGTCAGAGCTCAGATGTCCAACTAGCTAGTCCAGTGTGAAAAGATGGCTTGACCAAAATAGAAATCAATATGGCAATACAATTAATAAACACTAGGTTCATAGCTCAGTTCCATGTAGCAATTTAAAATCAAAGAATAAAAGAGAAGAAGAAAATTTAGAAGATTGAAAAATAATAATTAGCTACAAGAGGAGAATTTTTTTCGAGTTGGACCTGATCGCCTGGAGCATAATCACGATCAGCAATAACCTGTATAGACAAGTACGGTAAGGTGAAAAATTGGATGTAATAAAAAAGGACTAAAGATTTAAAAAGTAGAACAAGGTGATCATATCTTTACCGTGAATATAAGCTGATGAAGTGATCTATATAATGGGTGACTGCTATGATGACACTTAACACTTAAATGACAAAGAAGAGTGGAGCTTTTCATGCTTCTTGTCCTCAAGTTAAGAGAGGAATATTAGGACAAAAAATTTGTGACATACTTCTAAAATTATCCAGAAAGATCAGGAAGAGAGAAATCTAGCAACGGATTTTGATCCACTTATATAGCTAAACGGAGAACATCTGGAGGCCAATAAAAGAGGATTATCACAAGAAGGCATGGTATCATAAACACGAAGTAACATAGAAGAGAAGACCCTCATAGGAATAATCTGGCAAACTCTGCAGCTCCATATCACACAAGTCTGATACTCTATGTGCAACTACTTGGACAGTCCACATAAATGCTGTAATGTGTCTATATGAAATAGTATAATACCCAATTCACGTGAATAATAATAATAATAATAACAATAATAATAACAACAACAACAATAATAATAATAAGAGAAATACTCATAAGCCACAATGAACAAACCGACTTCAATGAATACTACGTAAAACCTTAATTCCCCCTTTAACAGGTAATAAGCTAGTGAAAGCACAAATGCAAAAAGAGGGAGAGAAGGAAAAGCCAAGGCCCGACTGCATCTATTTAAACTAGGGCAACCTAAATGCCCAAGTTAACAAAATTCAGACCAAATAAATTTGTAATTGTAGCCAAGAAAAGCCATTAATAGATGGCATATCAGTGCATGATCAATTGGTCAAGTTTAAAAAACACCATGCTAAAGGAAATAATTTCACATGAAATAACCAACAGAAAACCAGAAAAATTTGACCCGAGAAAATATTTACTGAAGTATGTAGATACAAGAGGGGAAATGAATGGAAATGCAATGCTAGTATACATCCTGACTACATGCAACATAGACATGAGAACTGGAAGAAAGACGATCCGTTTTTCCTTTTCCTTTTCTCCTGTTTCCTTCCTTCCCTTCTTTTTCAATTTTTTTGGGGTGGGACAGGTTTGGTGGGGGAAGCAAGATATAGAAAGGAGACCTCTGAATGTTGTTTGCCTTCGTCACTCAAAGCACATGATTGCGAAGTGCCATCATGATTAAGAAAATCTGCAAAAGGAATCTATAGAGTACATGAAAAGCCCTACTTAGATTAGCTACCATGCACAAAATGATAGAATATCACTTATAAGAGATATACCATGGATATACCCTTTGAGCTTTCCCATGCGCGAGATGTAACTGAAATGTTAAAAAAGAGTTATAGCTTAGAGAAGTGGTTGGTGATTTCACACGCTCAAATAAAAAAACTAAATACAAAATTGCATCTTATCAACCAAATTAAGCAATTATGGAGATATAGGCATTGCAAAAGTTATGTTCTCAGTAATAGACTAATATTGAATTGATAAATGCTGATCTGATGGCAGTGTAAACTGACTTATAAGTAATTTAATTATGTTTATTAAAGACAAGTTGCATAAAATTAAATTTTTTTTTTTAATTGTGCCAAAATTGGATAAAATGGAGTTCTGAATTTCATTTTTGGACAGTGAATAAAAACAAGAATTAAGTTAATGGCCAAGCTAATAACTTGGCAGAATAAAAGTCATTGAAAATGCTTCTTCATATGTTAAATATAATTGGTCCATACTTTTGAATACTTGGCCCGCATAATTGACAGTGGTCTTTACAAGTTAAATATAATTGCTCACATATATTTCCATTCTCGTTTCCTCTTCAGAAATTCCATCCTTTAAATTAAATATACTTGGTTCCTGTCACCATAAGAGGCCTTGACTAGTTAAACATAATCCTCAATATTAATGTTCTCATTTCCTCTCCAGAATGGCAGAATCTTTGGTCTGCCTCTTCCCATCTGCAGATTTCCCTTATACAAACTGACAATTATTTTATTTTTGTTATTAGAATTGTACCGCAGCAATTCATCGCATACACATCACAGCAATTAAAGGAAAGTAAAATCATCACAAAAGATATGCTGTGCAAAAGTATTCTCAGCATCTGCTACTTCAATATGTGTTCCAGATTTCATGGGAAGAACTTGGAAGGAGCTGATCATGGAAACTTGAAACTTGGATATTTGGTGAAGCTGTGTGTAGAGTAGAACTTATGTAACCCATCCATGGTTGGATAAATATTAACTCGTTGATGTGAGCCATACAAAAAATAAATAAATAACAGAAATACATATACATTAAAAAGTTAAAAAATCACTTTAATTATATTTTTATTGGAACTATTATTGATCATTTGTTTGAGGTGTGGAAAATGAAATTTCTCTACCTTGTAAATGATTTTAAATGAAGCTACTGTGTTAAAGAGTAATACTCTCATTTTAAAAGCAGAATATGCAAGGAGTCAAATAATTGTGAATATGACATTTTATTAGTAATGAAACTACTTTTCCATTATTTTTTTCGAATTGTTAATTGTTGTTGGGATCTAGGTGAATATGTAGTAAGGTTATAAAAACGGGAAACTTAAAAAGATGTGAGCAACCAGCTTTTCATTGAGATCTCGTCAAGTCTAAGCAATTCATATTTGACGTCTTGTAATGTGTTATCTTTTTTTTTGTTTTTTTTCAAAGCACATAATGTAACATCTTGATAAAGCAAAATTTCACCTAAAGCATAAGCATAAGTGAAGTCCTGTAGTTTTACATCTCCAAAAACATGAGGGAAGTGATCAAAAGCCTGAAATCAAACACCAAACGTATCAGTGAGAAAATATATGGCAACAGACATTGCAGAATTATGTTTGACTATTATTAAATGTAACTAAATGAATATCATAATCTTATGTTAAAATCTATAGGCTGAAACATGAAAGCAATATGTAGTCAAACACTTGGCAACACTTCATGGTGGAAAGTTAGGTTTTCTAGTAGTGAAGACACTTTGCTGGCAAGTACAAAAATGACACCGAAAAAATGAGAACGTTTGGCACTGCCCTTCCACGATTTATCACCAGTCAAACAGATACCAATTGTAGGTCACATTCAAGATCTACTTTGATAACTAAGTAAAAAGGAACTTTAAAATCAAAACACAAACCACTTTAACTGTGCAGAAATCCATCTCCATTTGAGCCTTTTGTCTAGTTGTTTCCTCATACAAAGCACTTGGTTGAATCATCTCCAACTCATCATCTCTCCAGAGTATCTACAAATTTAAACTGTGTCACACAGAACTTCTGCAAGAAATTCAATTCTCCAAAAATTAACGGGACGTTGCCACCCACATGGACACTGCACACCCATCAAAACTCCACATGCGCACCCATATAAATATAAAGACACGTCCTAGTCAAGTTAAGCATAAAATCTGATTTTCAACTCGGCACGATAAGAAGAAATCAGAACCCCAAGAAAGTCAACAGGATGTCATTGACATTAGCGAATTGATTAATTAGAGAATAAGCACCCAATTTTTAGGGGATCAGCAGTAAGAAAAGAAGAAGAAAGGTCAAACTAAAATGCCAAAAACCTCACGAGGAACGAAATATTCTAAAATATAACCAATAGCCTGGTTTTTGAGAAAGACAAAATCCAACAGATAAAGCTAAAGAAAAAGATAAAGAACAGCACTAAGAATTGTGTGATCTTGATAGTATAAATGGAAAGAGATTTAATACTTTAACGAGATTACTCTAATGCATAAGGACAAGATTTCCCAGCCAAGGGAGCTAAGCAAAGGTAAAATGATCGTTCAACGATTAATTTACGGTAGCCTGTAGGGAAAAATCAAAACGAATTGAAGACGGATAAATACACTCACCGTGCTATGCATATCTGCAGGCCGAGGAAGACGACTGATATAAGGGAACCATTCAGAATTCTGAACAAGAAGGCCAGAGAAATGAAAAATAAAGTGCAAGCTTTCAGCGTTCGAATTTTTCAGCAACAGCAATCAAAAAGTAATGAAAAAGTTCCTGAGATACAAGATAACCAATCGCCCAAAATAGGAAATAACAACTCAAGCTCGTATTATAACTAGAAAGAATAGCAATACCTGACCCAACTTCTGCTCATACAGAATGAGTAGAGCAACTTTGGCAACATCACTAACTTCACTTCCTAATGAGGAAGCAATGTCTGGAGGGAGATTATCCTTGGATAGTTGCTGCCAACTCAATCCTCTCACATAAGCTAATCATACGATAAATCTCCGGAAAACCCAATTCTTATTTTTCAATAAGAAGTACGTACCACAATATAAGGAACCTCCAATATGCAATCCCAAGTTCGAATATATTTAGACGCATATAATGACCTGCAAATATACACTATTTCAATTACATTACCCAAAGAATTAGAAATAGGGATCCCAAAAGGAGTATTAAAACCTTCCATAAACAGATTTTCCAATTGAAAGTACAGAAGAAATTCTCGCCCCAGCCTTGTGTTCCAACCACGGCAAAAAGTCATCACAGTCCTGTATAAAATGCGATGCCTGAGGCACGTTTTAGCAACTCTTATTATCTAGTATGCCACACGGAATTAAGGTATCGATTAACATTGTAACAATTGGAGATGTGGGGAACCTCGGGGGAAAAATTTGAGGAGAAACGGCATTGGACGGGGAAACGTCGAAACAGAGTAGAGAGTATAGGCCTATGATTTTGTGCCCACCATGTGTTTGTGATTAGTACAGTTGAATTCAGCATTGCAGAACGTAAGCCTATGCGTGCATTCAAACTATGGAGCACGTTCGCACCTTATCATTTTGATTCATTTCCAGTGAGTAATGTTATGTATTCACACCCGTGCAAGTAGTTATAAATGATAGGTTAAATGAAATGTAAAATTAAATGACTTATTTACTTTAACATATCATGTAATGCCACATTAACGTCACCTAGATTGTGATTGTGACCCCATTGAAACTAAATAACATTACTCTTTCCATATATTAATTAGCCATGTTATTTCATTTCATTCCGCGTACATTACTTGTGATTTCCAATTTATGCTAATAGCACAGCGCTTTCATGTAAACATGTGAATCTTTAAAGTTCTATTCGACAAAATTTTTAAAGATTATAAGCCATTTATACTTTATTTTTAATCGTATATTTTATTGAACTCACGACTTTTATCTATTAAATTAATTACATATTTCATGAAATCTACACGATTTCAAAAAACTTTGCAAGGACTAAATTTGTGGATAAAACTGTAAAAGAAATGGATCGGACAAAAATATATTTGACTGCAATTGTAACTTCGTTAAACATGCTGTGAAATTTATCAATAAAGAGGATAATTATGTTGATAACATATTCTTTTCCTATTGCATTACTTTTTAATTGCACTAAAATCTCTAATATTTGCTTATTGTTGTAATAACGTACCCTTTTTTAGTTCATTGTATCTTTAATATTTCATTAATTAGTACAGCTAGTTTCTAATCAATGTTTTAAGTCAAGTGCTTTATGATAAGGGCAAATATTTTATTGATCTTTCGTAGCTTCATTCATATTTTTCAAATATGAAGGACAAATAAATCATTTTACACCCGCTTAGCGGACTTTTTGAATCGGGGACCAAATGTACTAATTAATCAAAATTTGATGATTAAATACGACATAAAAAATGAAACATAAATACAAGACCACGAACAATAATTAAGAAAATTTGATGCAGTTATAAAAGGAGTAGAAATAGTGGTACCATCCTGATAAAAAGAAGGGAAAGTCACGATAACAGTATTTCAATTTGTTTGTAATTTGATGAAAAAGAACTTGCTTGGTGTACAGGGATATTTTCCCCGGAGTGTTACATGTACACATTTGGCTGATTCTCATTGACAGTAGAAAAAATGAAGAGAAAAACTGTCAATTCAGCCCCGTAAACTGTCCCCTGGCAATTTACCCTATACAAGGGGCAAAATCCGATGAAAAATGTCCAATCTAGGCAATCGTAATCAGGACATTTGTTGATCAGGTCAATAAAATCTTTATCAATATGCAAAAATTAACCACATCAACGGCAACACACGAGTTAAAAAGAAAAGAACAAAGCAAGTGGTTAAATATTGAATATCAAATATTAACTGCCAGACTTTAAGCCAGATACCTAATCGGTCCCTAACCAGTACTCGAGTAAATTTCTTCACAAACCTTTTTGAATAATTTTATAAAAATATCGAATTTGTTCCCGTGAGTCCTTGAATCGTTAACACAAGAACCTAGATAATTCATTAGTGAAACAAATGATTCCCTCCAAACCCGCTTGTGCCATTGCTAAAGAAGGTCAAGGACAAGCCTTTAATTCATTACCTTCCACCATCGAGTTGATTTTTGTTTTATTCCTTCCTCAAAGTGAGAGCATCTTTGACCAACCTGAGTCGATTTAAATTATATCTACACAAGAAACGCATCCTTCTTTGCACATAGTAAATATAAAGAAAAAGCAAAGACAGAGATGTCACATGAGAAGTAATGATGGAAAAAGTAGATGACATTAAAATCTATTGTCCTAATATCAAATGGCTTATACTGGCTAGAATAGCTCTAGCAGAATTTTAATTCTGTGAAAATGAAAAACAATAGTGAGTGATTGAACGAAATCTTGAGGTGCATATCTCGCCCCAAGTAGCTTACGATGGGAGCTGAAGAAACACACACCAAACTTCTGTAAGCAAGTTGATTCCTTGAAGTTATAATATCAACACTGTACGGATGACCTTAAAAAGCTGACTCCTGCAAACACATGGTGCAAGAAAAACATGACGCAAAAATTAATTCAACCGTAGGCAACCCAAATATCAAGAACCAGAAAAATAAAGCAACATAAGGACGATGATTGTTTCAGTTTAGGACAAGACTAGAACTGGTACAGAATAGGAAGCACAACCTTGTGGAAAAGATGGCAGACAAAGAGGAGGCATCTCTGGAAGTAAGTGCAGTGTTTACGAGCTTTGATAGGTCAGCCAGTAAAATTAGAATATATCATCTACGTCAATAGCTTAAATCCACAACAAATTTAGCCAGAGTAGACCGTGAAATTATGAGAAAACAGTTCACATATACTAATGGATTCAGCAAAGAAGGCAAGATTTGTAATCTGTACGAAAATGGGTTAAAAAAAACTGTTAGCCACTGGACATCCATTTCTCCGTCTGCCACCGTTTGTTTGGTACATTGACGGATATGCTGATATGGCACAAAGAATACTGTGAACCCACCTTGGTAAAATCACGCATAGGTGTATAAATGCACTTCAGATTTGAGAATTTTCCAGGGGAAAAAGTTTATGATGCCATGAAAACTAGAAGATGAATTACATGAACCCAACCTCTGCATTTCTCCTTCCCCTGTAGTACCTCCACCCTCCACCCCAGAAATATGACAAGAAGCCCGTAATCAGGCGAAGAGAATGCATAACAATGGATACGCCTTTCCCGATTAAAAATATATATAATGGGCAAGAGAAATGGACATTTTGGTGATGCAGTAAAACATACTTTTGTTTGGACACCAATGGCTGGTGATTTCAAGGATAAAATGGCTTGACATTTTTCAAGCAACCTCTCGGTATGGCAATGTTTGCTAGTTTCTAATTTTATTTCAAGTACAATTAGATGAATCAACAAGAATGTATTTGTTAAAAAAAAAAATTAACCAAATCCATTATCTGAAAATATACGAGGAAGTTTTACATTTATCAAACTCCAAACTAGATTAGAATTGCAAGGTAGATGTTAATGGGTTGCAACTTGCAAGTTTAATTTCCATGGGTTCTAATATGGTGCAACGAACATTGAGTGTGGGAATAAAAAGGGAGATGCTTCGAAGAGGGCAAAGTGTTGGGACGTTTGTGGGTGAAGGGGCGGAGGCTGTCAGAGTGAGGGCTGGGGATGTCAATGTGGTTGGGTAGTGGGTGGGAGGGCCGGGGGAGTGTGGATGAAGAAGATTTTCTTGTTTCTGTTTTATTTGCTCTTATTTATATTTTTATATAATTGAAAATGAGCTGTAGAATTATCTCTTCAACCTTAATATCTTATCATGTGAAAACTGCATTTTCGAAGTGCGATCCTCCTACATAAAATCTTGTCAAGGTGACAACAAAATTGGTTGACAGTTTTTTATGCCATGTCATTTTTATTTTTGCCGCATTAGCTTTTTGGTTAATGTAACAAACCCAAATATATAGAGTGCTTAGACTAAAAGAAAAACGGAAGTTCAGTACTAACTTGAAACAAAACGAAAATGTCTGCCAACCAAAGTACAACAGCACTATAAGTTCGGTGACAAAAAGTGATTCTTTTAACCCGTAGGAAAATTCAATAGGTTTTCATAGTAAGAGATGGTGGTCTTATTCTTGTTTTAATATTACGCTAAAGCAATAACCTTATACTATCCAAAAAAGTTCTCAGGACATGGGCAGCATCTGTATTTGAAGTTAGATCCAAAAGAATTGCAATTCAATTGTGGTAACATAAAAGTGAGCATCCAATAGACAATAGAATATCTTAGTCAACAAAATGTTATATACCTTCATACTTTTACCAGGTGAAGTTGCTTCAAAGCCAGGCGAAAACATAAAACTGCTAATGGTCGAAGCTTGAGAAATGAGAGGTCACAAAGAACTAAACAAGGCAAGAAACTCTTCAGGTTCTTCATTTTCCTTGATAATCTGTTCATTAATCTAAGTCAAATGCTAAAGTTTCATGAACTGTTTAAAAAAGCAAAGATAACAAGAGTAACAACAACATGAGCACATGCATATAACCATTCAAAGTGGAAACAAACTAGCAACGTGAAAGCATTTTCTCCATAAAATATATCTTGTCCATCATGCATCCAAACCCTAAAGGGCGCATCCTAGCCAAAATTGGTAAAATAGCTGAAAGTTAAGAAAGAAGCAAAGTGAAAAGTATCTATACCTCAATTTTAATGTCTTCCGGCAATCCCATTTGAGAAAGAAAATCAGAACTTGCTCTTATCCAATCAATCTCTTTTAGACTACCCGAACTTTTCTGGCTACCTAATGTCATTTCTGTTCTATCACAACTGAAAGATCTACCCACCCATACATATAGAATTCTATCCTCAACATTGCTAGAACCTGAAGTCGGAGTGATAAGAAGGAATACAGATTTGGAATCCAAACCATAAGCACCAAAACTCACAAGCCTTTCCAAGCTAGGCCATCGACATACTACTGGTTGCATTGAGTTACAAGATGATGAGCTACTATCTATCATTATATCCAATAGACCTGCATCCTTTTCTCCCAAAAGATGTTCACATGGTTTGTCAGAATGTTTCGACGTACTAGCTTTTTCGTGGCATGAATCCACAGTAGCATCCCCCCCTGAAGTTATCAGCAATCCATTCTCTTCCCTTCTCTCCCCCTTATGCTGCATGGCATCTTCCCTACCACGCAATTCATTTGATGAAATAGCATCGCCACTTACACTGACGCCATCACAGTCGTCGGTGAGACCACTTGAAGAAGCACCTTTTCCTTGAGAATTATCAGCCTGCAGAGGCAGCTTGAGACACTTTGATAAGCTACCTCTCCGCTCAGCAATGGAAAGGAGTAACTTCTTAGATGGTGAAGACCCCGCATGTGACAAAGGCTTTGACGTAAAATTGACATCAATATACTTTGAACTTTTAGATACAGAGTGTGGAGAAAATTTGGATGAGTGAAGGGATACGTTAGAGAAGTTAGACAGACAGGAAGATGTTAGATTAGTACATGACAAAGCCAAAGGGGATGTGCCAGGGGAATCCGAAAAATATGTTGAGTTACTGCTCGAATCAGGGGAAATAGAGTCTGGAGAAAAATAATGAGGTGAAGAAAATGAAGGTGACGATGGTGATGGTGATGACGATGAAAAGGATAGCGACTTTGATGAAAACAAATAATTTGCAGAAGATTGTACCTGTTTAGCTGTAGAATGACTATCAACAATCGAAAGGGAATCAGGGTAGATTCTGGAGACACCTGACTTAGAAGCAGAAACAAAATCTTTCATATTCCCCGAAACAAACTTACGCCTTAGCATGCTCCAACAACTTTCTCTCACAGGAAGGTGTGTTTCATGTTCAGCTTCAGAAGAAGCAGAAGGTGGGGCAAATCCACCAATTGTAGCTTTTCGAAATATCTCAAATTCAACGTCATACGAGTCCACTTTCCTCTCCCCTGTTGAAATTTTAGTTGACGAGCCAACAACACCAACTCCATTGCTAGATGTGTCCATCATTGGTAGGAGGTTAGAGAAAGCATCCCAGAAGTATGAAGGCTCCTCACCTTCCTTAATAACTACAATCGGACACTGAGCTTTTTCATACCGAACAATTTGGCAAACAGCTCCTCGGGCATCCCTTTCCATGATTCCTTCACAATTCTTGCCAACCCAAACATAAATTGTAGAAGGAATATGTATAATAAATGCACCTCTAGAATCCAAAGCAGATGGGGAAGGGTCGTTAAGCATTTTAGGAACCAGATGCAAAGGATCATAAGGCGAGTGTGGAGCCATCCTATACATCCTTAGTAAAGAACTGGGACTCAAAGGGAAAGCATGAACTCTTTTTTGGCACTGCAATAACTGGCATGCAAAACCCATATTCGGATCAGCAATTCCTCTAGCAGCCTTCACATATTGAAATGCATCATCAAAGCTTTGCCCTTCTCGCCACATTAGATAAGCAATCACCAATGATGTGGACCGAGAGACTCCCTGACAACAATGAACAAAAACCCTTCCACCCTGTTCTCTAACATATTCAAAATAGTCAAAAACGTCATACAGTATGCTAGTTATATCCTCCGACGGGCTATCCTGCAACCATAATGTCTTATAAACAAAATCAGCCTTGAAATACTCAGGGCATACAAATCCCACACAATTTAGAATATGAGTAATACCATGCTGCTTAAGTATCTCCCTGTCCCTTGCAACTGTATCACCGCCAAGATAAATGTGTTCAGCAACCTTAGAACACTCCTTGTCAAAGAAAGCAATCTTTTCTCTCTTCACAAGCCCACAACCATTGTTATCCGAGTTTCTTTGTATTTTCGACAAATCAAGCTTCAACCTCTCCCCACCATCATTTGAGCTCCTCCCACGAGGTGTAGTAATAAGCGGCCATTCACCAATATCATCAGACCCTGCTTTAGGCCACTCATCTAAGCTCCTACGAGCAATTGCCAATGGGGGCAGACACGACCTGGCCTTAAAACTGTGTTGGGTTCTAGGGGTTAATGGAGGAGGAATGCGCTGACCCAACCCACTATTACCATTATTGCTGCCATCAAGATTTAAGCCATCTTTATTATCAGTGTCGGGGTTAAGTGGGGGCAGTGAAGTCCGCGAGGATGACCACGACGCCGACCGCCAATAAAGCTTCCTGCCACCAGAAACTTGGCACGACCCTTGAGAACTTTCACTATCATCAGCACCGCCACCAGTAGACTCCTCCTTTCCCAACATCCCTAAATTGTCCACGGAAATTCCAACAGTCTAAAACCCTAATATCCACGTATTGGAACTAAAAATGCATTCAATCCTTTACAAGAAAATCAAAAAGAATCGCTGAACAAATCATACCCTAATCAGTTCCTCGATTTTCATTTCCACCTGCAAAATAAAACAAGCAACTCATCAATTAGACTTCGCGATTAATCACATACTGCAAACCTGAGATTTGGTAAAAGAGAACACCCCCACACTCAAAGTACATCCCGAATAACAAATATAAGATCCAGCGAACACACTTCCATACTAGAATAATGTTTCAGGGGTCAAAAAAAAAAAAGCAAATCCGTTTCTTAGGTTTCTGCGGCACATATAGCAATATCCACATCTGTATCAACGTTTGCGTTTACATATACACAACTTCAGATTAGAACACGCAAAAAAGTAAAAAAAATACATAGAGATTGTACGTATAGATTCGTCACTTACCAAAGAAAATTCCTGTTTGGGGGAGTGGGAGTGGAAAAACTGTAAGAGAAGAGAGTGGTGGCGAAAAGCGGTCAAATTTTTTTATTTTTTTTCCTAAATCGAATTTGAGTTAATTAGTAATTACCCTCGCGAGGGTAAAGTCAGTGTTGGTGGGTGGGTCTTATGCTTTGAAGGTTAAGTCATGTGAATTGCCCTCCTCCATTAAAGTGGGTCGCAGATTTTCGTCCCTTATTTCTTCCATTCCTCCACTTTTTTCTTCTAGTTTTACTTATTTACATATTTTTTATTCTCTCTTTTTTTATGCTGTTTGTCTTTTTCACATAGAAAGGGACAAGTGGAAGACTTTTGAAATTTGTTGAAAATTAAAATTTGAATAAAAAATTTACTTTAGGATTTTTTGTTTAAGAGGTGTTTTCCTTCTAATTGTAGTACCAATTCTTGATTTATGTACTTTCGTTTAATGATCTCATTTTTTCCCTCCTTCTCTTAAAAGAGTGAATGTGAGATTCACTGTTCATTTTTGTCACATTAGTTTTCACATTAATCATGTTTGAAACTCGTTTGGTACTGTTACATATACCGAC
>CAIGRP010121269.1:0-16094 GCA_903798385.1 Fraxinus cuspidata
AAAAAAGCAAAAAAAAAAAAAAACTGTAGTGGACCCATGCAATGTGACATGAAAATGCATATTTAGGATGTGAGAATTGGTATCAAACGGAGGCTAAGAATGTATCCTCGTTATATTTAGAAAGTGGGTATTTTAGATTATTTGAATTTGAAGTTTTTCCCAACTTTTAGTTGATTGATCTCAAAAATTAAATGTGTAATCTCAATGTTTGGATATGTTCTTGAATCTTGGAATGATGTTATAAGGATGTATTATAATGATCAACCACACATACAAACGTAATGGGCATTAAGTATTTATCAACCACACATACAAAATATTCATTAACTTTTAAAACGCTTTTATAATAATCATTTTGTCTAAAAAATTGTCAATACAACTAAAAATCTAACAATCTCCCACTTCTCATTTTGTAACAAAATTAAAATACAAGTCAAGGAAGTAAAAGACAAAACTAATCTACCCAAACTCAAACTGAATGTCTGTCTCTTACATTCCTTATTAAACTTGTTTTCTAAAATCAACAACTCAAATACCAAGTGTAAAAGTACATGACATAAGAAATATAACAATTGAAACACACTCATAAATATGCTAGTTTGTTTAAGAAGTAATGCTAATATTAATTAAAACACCAACTGAAATATTAATATTGCAAAACTCAAAAAAGCTACAGATCTCATATCCCCCCTCCCTTTGTTACAAATGACGAAAGGAACTAGATCAACAAAACTAAATAACTCAAAGATACAGTCGATGGTATGCACAAGTATAATCAATTATCAGTAAACTTTCTCA
The DNA here is from genome assembly GCA_903798385.1 of Fraxinus cuspidata. Lineage (NCBI taxonomy): Eukaryota > Viridiplantae > Streptophyta > Magnoliopsida > Lamiales > Oleaceae > Fraxinus > Fraxinus cuspidata. The sequence continues at coordinate 799 of CAIGRP010121269.1, forward strand.
CATACTCAATTCAAGTCTAAATGAAGTAAATTGTATAACTGGCTCATGTATAAAGTGCCACTAATTTCTTGTAATCAAGGCTCCTTAAATTTGTGAAAAAAAGATATACTAAATATCATTGTTAAATAATTTTATTCCCCTAATAATGAAAGTCAAACATGTAATTCATATTAGGACATATAAATGAAGCCTATTTTTCATTATATTATTCTTTTCTCCCCTGACTTTGAGCATATATACATTTTCGCGCAATTTCTATTTTCTTTTCAAATTTTTATATCTTATGTGCAGACTCTTCTTCATTAAGCGATTAAGAAAACCCATGTAATTAGTTTTGAGCCGATGATTTCAAATCAGTTAACTATAGGATATCAGGTTATGAGAAACCCCTCGAGTTAAATAGGTTTCGAAAAAAATTATAAAATGAAACATTTTTTTCTTTTAAGGGGATATACTAGAACTTACGTCTACTAAATTAAGGTCAATACATGTTCATTGTCTTCGTACCAATAGATGGTGGACATTCCAAATCTCACACACGCGATCGAAACTCACTTACAAGATTACAGTGTGTACAGTGCAAATGGTACACGAAGAAGCATATATTAAGTACTTCACATAAACCTAAATAAAGTAATGGAAAATATATTACAATATATCAATTAAACTCATACTTGTTCCCAACACACATGTTCAAGTAAATCATACATCATGATGTAGTAAAAAGTTCCCTTCATTTTTTTTATTTTTCGATTTTTTATTTTAAAAAAAATAAAACTACCTAAAAATTAAAACAAAAATGAAATGCATGCAATAATATATGAATCACAATTAATAAACATAAGCATGCATTAAAAAATTGAATTAGTTAGGTATACAAATGCTCTTACCTTTAAGAGCACCGTGATCAATTTCAATTTTTTTCATATCATTATTTTGGACCCAGACTTTTCTATTGGAAGACTTATTCCTAGTCAATTATGTCATTAATTTGGTCAAATGACTCACTTGATTAGTGAGGAAGTCAATCTGGCCATCAAAATCCTGATTTTTAACTTTAGTGGAATTTTGATTTCTATTTTTATTTTTATTCAGGAATTTATGATACTTAGGCCTTATATGTCCTAACTAATCACAATTAAAACGAGTATGGATAAACCTACTACGTAGTTCCTGAAATTGATTTCTATTTGAAAACATCCTAAGTTGTCCAATGAGATTACCTACTTTCTGAGTCTTATTGTTAGCAGGGATGAATGTTGTTGACCTCGAAAAATGGTCCCGACACGTGGCCAACAGAACGAGATTCCACGTAGTCTTCTTCCTACGCTTGAGAATACCCCGTTAGTCACCCATGGCCTTTCCGGTGGGGGTGGAAGCGGCTGCGAGCACTCCGACGATCAAGTTAATATTTCAATTAACCAGAAAATATTGCCCGGAGATAAGTTGATCACCGAGACATGGTTTAGTGTATGCAAATATAATGAAAGGCTCTTTTACATTTAAGACTAAGATGGCAAGGTTTCAGGTTCCAACCCCTTCTTACCATTGCGGGGGTATTTATACTAGTGAATGGAAGAGGAGAACCATTGGATAAGGGGACAGGTGGCTTCATATCCCGACTAGACCGTCTTGTCGTAGGTGTCAATCTATCAATCGATAGGTTGTCGGGCATTAAATGATCTCTGACACAGCAACCGAGTTAACCGTTTGTAGCCTGCCACATGCTCCATCAATCACCTAAAGATTCGATTATGGATGAGTTATATGCAAAAGATCTTGGTAGAGGCATGGTGAGGCGGTTTGGTGGAATGTAATATAAAGTACGGGCCTTTGCATCCGCCGTGAAGGCGGATGAGATCGGTTCTCCGAGGAGAGGGGCGGTGGTGATTTCAGTTCAGAGTCAATGTATCAGTTCGTCTGTATGACTTCAGTTCGGATGCATCATCATATCACGAGACATTAAATCGGTTCGGTCAACACGTGGAGGGTGAGGTGGACGGATGAGTTTGAGGGTCCCAGGAGACCTGTAACAAATGTAATTGTAGAAGTACTAGCATCATGGGGAATATAATTATCATAACCTAGACCACTCCTGTTTCCAGAAGGCTTGTTTATCATTAAAAGATTATCAAACTTCTGAGAACCACTAAAGAAAGCAAGAAGTTGAGACTTGGAATATTCAAGTTCGCTCAAAAAGTTCTTAACTTGAATTTCTAATTTATCAGGATTTCTCAAGTTTACCTGTAAGATTCTTAATCTTAGACTCTTGGGATTGATTCACAGTATCTAATTTATTAAGGCATAATGTAGATTCCTAAAGGTCAGCTACAAGTTTCTCTCAAACTAGCTCAAGTTCATTGACATTCTTAACCATGGCTTTATTTACATTCTTAATCTTAAGACTCTCCTCAGATAATTTTTGATAAGCCTCACGAATCTCTTTTATAGTGGCCAAAATCTTGACACATATGACATCTCATAGTGTTAGATTTCTTTCTAGACTCACTTGGGTCTCCTATGTGTCTCTCTTTAGTCATCTTTTTATTTCTAAATATTTTTTGATAATTCTTAACAAAGTAGGCTATTTCCTTATTATTAAGTGATTCCGAATTAGAAGAATTATGATAATCATACCTAACAGTGTTCAAGGCCAAAGACTTATCTTTCTTAGATTTAACTAATGTTAGTTCATAAGTTTGGAAAGACCCAACCAATTCTTCAACCTTAATAGTATCTATGCCCTTACTCTCCTCTATAGCCGTGAATTTAGACCTAAATCTCTCAGGTAAGGATCTAAGAATTTTTCTGACAATCTTATGCTCAAGAATTCTCTCACCTAAGTTGAAGCTAGAATTAACTATGTCATTCAAGCTCGCATAGAAGTCATCGAAGGTCTTATCATCCTTCATCATAATCTCTTCAAGCCTAGTGGTCAACATCTGTAACTTAAAATTCATAATAGCCTAAGTTCCCTCATGTGTGGTATGTAAAATATTACAAACCTCTTTAGCAACCTTACGCATAGATACATGCTTAAATTCTTTTGGTAACATAGCCATAAATAAAGCAAGTAAAGCCTTACTATTCCAATCATTTACTAAGCTCAACCAAATACGTTCATCCATTGATTTCAGGAAGGCTCTCATGCTAACTTTCCAAATAGGCATTGTTATTGTCATCAAAATATAGCGAGACAGACAATGAACTACTCATCTAGAAAACTAAGGCCATGAATCGAATTTGGGCTCTGATACCAATTGAAAGTTACGAGTTCGACCCTAAAATCACCTAGAGGGGGATGAATAGGTGAATAACGCGAAATTAAAATTACCAATTAAAAGCAACAATTCATTTCTTTTACTTTTTAATTGTTCTAGATGTTTATTTAAATAAGTCAAGTTGTCCTATGTTGAATTGCCACGGTAATAAATAAAGTATTAAATAACACAAAATTTGTTGGCCGGAAACCCTTAATTGGGTAAAAACTAGGGGATCAACCAAATAACTTCCACTGTAGACAATAAGAACTTATAGTATGATGCAACCTAGAAAACTCACTAAACTCTTTAATCCAATTCCTGCAATCTCCTTGACTCACTGGAATGTGTTTCACTCACACTTGCTCCCGATTTTCTGGAATTGTCTATTTCCCGTGGATCACCAAGAATACATTGCTCTTCTTGTACTTCTTATCCAACCTCCCTCAATTTTCAGCAACTTTTGAAAGATATTGAGAAAGTACATTTCTGATTATATTGAGGAAATGAATGTTTTGAATTATTTGAATTTGATGTTTTTCTCAACCTGTGGTTGATTGATATTAAAAATCAAATGTTTAATCTCAATTTTTTTGATATGTTCTTGGATTTTGGAATAATTTTATGAAGATGTATTAGAATGATCAATCACACACACGACGTAATGGGCATTGGATATTTTTAATATGGGGTATTTGAGTAATATAGGATAGATAGAACTCTTGAAAATCGCGAACTAAGGTTTCTTGAAAAATATCGTCGCTCAAGAGTTAGGCTAGCAACAGGTATATCGCTCGAGCGACAAGTAGGAGGCCTTGGTTTTGTTCTGGACGCTCGAGCATAAGATTGGCAACATGCTAGCATAAATCTGACGACTCTTTTTCCATGTTCCATACTCGAATCTAAATACTCATAGTTCATCTATACAACACCCAAAAAGACTTTAACTTTTGTAACTCTTTTATAATAATCATTTTGTCTAAAGACTTAATAATACAACTAGAAACCTAACATTCACAACTTCGAAACTTTCCTATTCAAGATAGAAATCAAAATTTCTTTATAAGATAAATCATTTTGTACATCCAAAACTTGATAATTCATGACATGACATGACTTGGCTAGTGCACATACATGTTGACCATAAACACATTAAAAACATTGTGCAATTCCAAACATTCAGGTGGTAAAATTAACCTTTATGCTACATTACCAACCATATCGAGAATCTCAAAAGGTCCATAATAACACGGTCTCATTTTGCTCCCTACCAAATCTCGATTTACCTCATATTGGTGTCACTTTCAATAAAACTTTTTCTCCAACCTGAAAATCGAAATCTTTTCTTAGATAATCTTTGTAGCTCTTGTGTCGATCTTGAGTTATTTTTATTCGATACTGTCCTTTCAATAATTTTTTATCCTAAAATCCTCCTCACCAACTTTATTCCAATGAAGTGATGATCGGTACTTCCTACTATAAAGTGATTCGTATGATGCCATACCAATGGTAGATTGAAAAACTATTGCTGTAAGAAAACTCCACCAAAAATAAGCACGATTACAAATTGTGTTCTAAATCCAAATGGCAAGCTGTCACCATATCATTGGTACCTAAATAGTTCTCTCAGACTAGCCATCTAACCGAGGTCGTGTTGAAATTTTGTTTTGTTCCAAAGCTCAATGTTAACTATTTCAAAAATTAGAGTAAACCTCTGATCTCTATATGATACAATGAAGACAGGAAGTCCATCCAGTTCCATATGATACAATAAAGACAGGAAGTTCATTCAGTTCCAACAATCTTTCTTATGTACTAATGTTTCAGTTGATCTAAATTGAAAGTCATTTCACAGGCAAAAAGTGAATATGTCTTAGTTAGCTGATCAAAAATTACCCAAATGACATTATTGTCCATAACTAAAAACCGACTACAAAATCCATGAAAATATGCTCCAATTTCCATTCAGAAATCTCTAAAGGATTTAATAGTCCTACTAATCTTAGATGCTCAACTTTTACTTGCCGACGAAGGATTCAATACTTCTCTTCATATTTCTCGACCGAAATGTATCTCAAAGATTCCATGACATCTTTGTACCACCAATGAGTGACGTACAGGTTGGGATGAGCTTCAACTGGAATTTCTTTTCTTTAACTCTTCGTCTTTAATTTGTGTATTAATTAATAGGAAATATCATAGAATTTCTAGTTGAAGATTAATGGTCTTTGTGGTAATCATAGGGTTTTGGAGTCATTAGATGTATTTTATCTTTATTTCTTTAAGGTGAGAGAGAGTTGAACACTCTTAAAATTCTATGCATTGATGATAGAGCTGAATTCGTGCGCGAATAATTGCTAAAGATCGTGTGTTTTTCTTCCTAGTCATTAAGATATTTTGTTATTCATACTTAATTGCTAGTATTTGTGCGTCTGGTTAGGCCTGTAAATGGATCGAATATGCTTATTTCTGATCCGATCCAATAAGAATAATTATCTGATTTGATAATTCAACTGATATTTAATTGTTAAATCCATATCCGTTTTGCTATGTTATCGGATAATTGATCCAATAATTCGATCCGAAATTAAAAAAATTAGGGAAAAAATAATGTTGGAATCAATTTTTTTATTTATTGATATTTTCCAATTTTTAAACGGGTTTAATAATTATAAATTTTTCAATTTTTTATGTTTTGAATTTTATGACTTTTTTATTCTAAATTTATTTATTTTAGTCATAAATAACATGGCATAAAAATATTTTATCGATTCAATTATTTATAACAAATCAGATCGGATTGTTATCGGATCGGATTGACATATATCCACATTTGATCCATTTAATTAACAAATTATTGGATTCAGATCTTGATCAGATTATTGGATTGAGACCCTGAATCCATCTATCATAAATTTTATCGGATTCGGATCGGATTCTATCCATTGACAGCCCTACTTCTGATTTAATAGAAATTAGAATTGAAGTATTTTACTTACTTTTTATTAGTTTTTTTTTTTCGCAAGACGATAATTACAACTACTAAAACTCAAATTTAATTGTTGCTGTTGTGGTAGAATCAATGGTATTTGACCAGTAAATTATTTCAAATAAATGAGTAAATAAGTAGTGACAATTAAAGCTAGAAGGTCAAAAATTAAGTTATAAAAGAAAAAAAAATTCAAGAAACATAATATTAATGAGAATAATTCAATTCAATACATTTATGATAAACAATAAGTGTTTTTTCATACTTCGAAATCGTTGTGTAATTACATGCTTTCAATAATATTAAATATATTATCGTCAATATAGACAATTAGATTATTATTATTCAACCATCGAATCTCCAATTCCATTGTGTGGTTCAAATCGTAGGTTGAGGGCTTGAGGCTTATGGTGTTGAGGTAGGGAAAATTTAGCTAATCCTCATTTCGCTACAAATTAGTTGAGTAGAAAGAGACAATTATTTGATAAAAATGACAAACTTGAGCGTTGGAAAAATAATGAGATTCGAGGCTTAAAGAGAAATTGAGAAGTAAAATATGACAGGGCAAAAAAAATAAAAATTCCTGCAAATAAGAAAAATATGAAAAAAAATATTAAAAATTTAAAACAAAATTTATTAAAAATTTGTGTGGCCTGCTGACCCACGTGGCCCATGTAAAATCCCCATGTAAATAAGCAAATTTAAATAAAAAAATTGTTTTAGGAAATCAGACGCGTTTTGGGAAATTGCAAGGTGTATATTTAATTATATTTTTCTCCGTCCATGCCATTTTTTTTTTCTTTTTGCTATTTCGAGGTGGATTTTATTTTCTTTAATGGTTAGAAAATAATAAATAAAAGTGGGTCAGACAAAAAATTTTAATGGTTATAGAATTTGCATTTAAACACGAATGGCATCAACATCTAGAAACTGCACGTTATTCGTAGTTCTCTTCCCTTCTCTATATGCTCAAAAATATAATTATGTACACTCGTGAGATTTTGTTTTTTTGTTAATTTTATTAAATGCGTGAGTATGAAGTCAATAAATATCTATCCTTTCTCCTATTTCTGGTAAATTTGTGATCGTGGTCATCATTATTATTATTTTTTAATTATGGCACTATAATTCATAAAATAAAATGAATCTATTAAAAAAAAAAGAAAATAAAAATTAAGTCCATTTAGGACCGTTTAACATGGCTTTTGAAAAATGAAAAGGAGATTGAGACCTAAAAGTTGTTTTTTGGACTCGTTTAGCTAATATTACAAAAATGTTTTCGTTGATTAGAAGAGTTTTTAGATGAAGTTGATATATTGTGACTTTCTCTAAAAGTACTTTTGAAAATTACTTTTCAAACAAAAATTAATGTATCTTATTTCAAAAACTCTTCTATATGAAGCAAAAGTAAAAACTATGTCTAACGAATTTTAATTCAATCTAGTGGGTCACATTTTTTGAGGCGAAGGGGACATTTTCTTGAAGAATTGTAAAGCCTAGGCCAGGGTTGGCACTTTATTCATCTTTCTAGGCAAAGTGTTGCTATTTTATACTTGAGGATTATTTTGAAACCATCTCTCTCTCCCCCTCCTTTTTTTGTTATGTCATCTCTCTACTTCTTGAGAGGGCAAAGCTTTTGAGTTGGAGTAATGGCATTAACAGATTCCGGAATCGAATTCGACGAGGCACAAGTTACTTACACTTATTTTTTTTAAAAAAAAAGATATGATATATGGTAATATTAAGATTTTTATAGAATTAATTAATTTTTCTAGTCAATTTAAAAGCACAAAATGAATCGTACTGGAAGAGTTCCACTCCGTTTTAAAACTCGCTCCGTAGTTCTTGAAATCCAACCTGAATAAATCCACAAACATTTCTAATAGGGAAACTTACAGTGAAGGTTCCAAACCTTTCAAATCAGTGCAAATAGGTCCAATACCTTTAAATCGTGGCATAAACTTTTCAAACCTTTTAAAAATGTGCGACAGAAAGCTCTCAGAACGATTTATGTAGAAATATTTATTAGTTGATAAAATTTCAACCATTTTATCATAATTTAACCAAACTTAAAAAGGACAAACGGTCTTTCAACTTTTAATTAATTAAAATAAGGGGAATTTGCATCGAAGGTCCCCAACTTTTCAAAAATGTGGAGCATGATTCCAAACCTTTAATAAATGTGTTGGAATGACCTCTAACGATTTTTATACAAAAATCTATCACTTGACAAAAATATTCATTTTCCCCATTCCACTCAATCTGAACTCCAATTCCAACTATTACTACTACTTTGGCTGGTGAGTCTTGCACCTGCTACTATCGTCTTAATTGCAACCACAACAAAATAAGTCATTGTCGTCATCTCATTTCCTCCACCACCGCTGACCCCATATTTTTATGTCACGTCAACTCTATTTACTCCTAGCAAGAACATTTCAACAACTGAGAAGCAATCAACAAAGATGGATAAATTCTTTTCAAAACCACTAGAACATTTAAACAACTGAGAAGAAAAAAACAAAGATGGATAAATTCTTTTCAAAACCAATACTAACAATTGTAGGGTTGCACAAAAAAAATAGCGAAACCGTAAACTGAACCGGAACCGTTAGTTTGAAACCGATGGTTCAGGTCCACGTGGACTCGTGATTTTTTTTTTTCTCTCAAATCGGGTTTCAATTTTCAAAAATCGCATAAAACCAAACCGAACCATTTTTAAATTTTTTTAATTAAAAAATTAATTTTATTAACTTACAAATTTTAAAGTTTTTACTTTATAGAAAAAATATCAATTTAGCAATACAAACTACAACCAACCTATTAAAATTATCATATAAAGTAAATTAAGTTCATAATTAATGGCCAATAATTTTATAAGCCCACAACACACATCATGACCCGATATCTAATCTAAACTAAAATTAATTACAAGTCATGTGATAGAAAAAAGCATTTAATTTCAAAAATCAAAAGCTTAATATAACAAAATTACGATAGCAAATCACGCCCACAAGTTCAGAAGCCCTAACTTATACTCTCATTTCTCAAACATTTGACACTTGTCTGCCACCGCTGAACAAAATGTGATTCTCAATCGCAAATCGCTAGTCGCCTTTTGCTTGATAGTATACTAATTTCTACCCGAATCACCTCTTTCTCTCTTGATAAGTCTTAGATTTCCATTCAAGTCATTTTTTTCATTTTTCTTTCTTTTCTTTTCTTTTTTTTTTAACTTATTATACACATATGAGTTGTGATTCGGATAAAAAAAATGACAGTTTGTGTGCCTAAGTGATTAATGAACTTGTTTGTGGTTTAGAAAGAACGAAGGATATAACATATTGATTATGTGAAAATATTAAAGTTCCCTAACTAGTACTATTACTTTCTACTTTTGTAAAGTCGTTAGAGAATAAAATTTGTCAATTTTCAATAAACTTAAACTCTATCATTCTTTGGACATTTAAACATATCATGTTAAATTCTTATTTTCATCTCACTAGTAGGATGAAAGAAGTTTTAACCAAACTATTATAGCAGAATGTGACTCTGTCTTTACCAACCGTTATATGACAATATGAAAGACAAACAAGAAAAGGTAAATAAAAAGGAAAAAAGATATATTCGTTTTATTAACATCTTTTAGCAACCAATTTTGAAAATAATTTATTCACGGGTTTCGTAGGAAAGATGAATATAATTTAACATTTAATTTTATTAGTTCTCGTTTAAACTTATATTTAAACTTATTTTAAATATAGTATTGTAATGTCAATAGGTAAACTGCGAATTAAAACCGAACCAACCTACAAATTATGGTTTGGTTTGATTTGGTTTGGTTCGAAAAATAAAATGATTTGATTTGATTTGAGAAAATTACAAACTGCATTGAGTTGAAAATATGGCACAAACCGCTCAAATCGAACCGCGTTCACCCCTAAACAATAGCACGCGTAGTCTCCCAACTATAATATTAGCTTATTTTATCTGAATGTGCGTATCAAATTTTTTATATAAAATAGGAGCATATTATGTGATTTCAAAAGTGCATCATGTAAAGCACATTTAAAAAAACAAAAGTTATATTCATTAAAAATCTATCATATTCATTTCTTAGCAATGAATAAATACCTTAGTTTGTGATGCATGAAATAAAAATGGAACAAGATTAGCACAAAATTTAGACGATTAATAATTAAATACCTGAGTCGGTATAATTTATATGTTAAAATTTCGAACCACCATTTTCTATTCTCACTCGAACTACATTTTAAATCAAAGTTTTATTTGGGAAAAAAAAAAAACTCAAATTTATGTGGGGCTGGGACCCACTAGTCCCACCTCTCTCCATCGCTGAGTAGAGGTGTGAATTAAAATGAACAGTATATCTAGCTCCACTCAACCAGGGATGAATGGTACCAAACTTGGATGTTTTTGGTAAAAACTTTCGGCGTACAGCACAACTTAAATAAGTGAATAATTACCTTTTGAGTTTTGAACACCATTTTTCAACGATGGTTTCTTATAAAAACTTTCTTGTGACAAATTTGATTCCAAAGCTTTACATTTCTTCTTTTTAGCACCATTTTCATGCTTAAGCGTGCCAGGAAAATCTTTACAAAGAAAAATAACTAGCAAATACATAGAAATGAGCTGTGAATGCTAAAAAATGGATAATACGAGTTCCTCAAAATATGTTGATAAAAAGTGAGTTAGAACGCTTATAAACATAGCCAAACAAAAGCACTGTGAATTTTCCGTTTCTAGTCAGTAATATTCCCCTAAAGCAATAAGACTAATTTTTAAAGGGTGTTTTTGCTGCAATCAACGGATATTATTTTGGCTAAGTTTCATATTTAGACTCTATTTGAGCTTTAACATAGTTGAAAAGCTATGCTGTCAAGATGGAAATCTCCTAATTTCTAGCATTACAGGAAAAATAAAAGGATTAACAAAAACCGTAAACAAATCCCTACAATAAATGCGAAACTTAATCAGGCATCCAGTCCAATTTGGATAAACAAACAGATCCTCTATAAAATAGGATACTTAAAGATTCAAAATAGATGAAAATTTAAACAGGTACTTGATAATATAAAAATCCTATAATAACAACATAGCCCTCAAAGCTCAGGCAGCCTCAGCATCCTCCACCACATGGACAACCTTGGCAGTTGGCTTAGCCAAAAGATCAGTGTACTCTTGGAAAGGAGATTTAGAAAACCGAGTCTCCCACCATAAGTCTGGCGTAAGGAACCCGTAAGTCTTCAAAAGACAATCAAAAGTTGCCTGCAAATGAAGAGAAAATGAATTATAGGTCAAAAGAGACATAACTTCATAAGGTGAACTGGGTACGTAACAGAGAAATGTCACTCCAAAACCTTAATAGGGACTGGCGCCATTCAAGGAACCAAAATCCCAAAACAAGGATTCTCCCATGATCGCAATTAGAAGTAAGAAACTAAGAATTTCAGCACTTATGCACAAACATTATATGTAGTTCTACACTAATTCCAAGTGCCTCATATAGGCATATCAATACATAGGAAATAAGAAAACAAAACCATACAACAATGAAAAGAGGCAGCGAAATGTCCCGTACATGCGTTGTATATTACCCAGAATACACATGTATATCACCAAACACAAATTCACCAAGTACAGAAATTTTGGTAACTTGAGCTCAAGTATTGTAAGTCATAAACTGTGAATTCCTACATATATGTTAATATTAAAATATTCAATAAAACTGCCAAAATCGTAGAATATGAGACTGACATGAATCAAACAAATATGATATCAACATTAATGCAAAAATGATTACTACAGCTATTGTGTTTCACAAAAAGTATTCAATTAAAAATGCTGCATTATGATTGAATGCATCGTACACTCTGCACAAAAGAAATCAATTAACCAAAATTCAAACAAGATTGCAATTACAGTTTATAATATAAACCATAATTGCAAGTCAATAAAATATGCACATTATATTAATAACTGAAACGGTAAAAGATGTAAGCATATTCATGATGTTTCCATAGGTGCATCTCAGAACAAATTGCATGTATGAACATTGAACATGAATTTTTATGTTGTCTATAAATCCTTCACACATAAGATGCTAAGGTATAGTGCTATAATTAGGTCAATAGTAAACTACGAATGTTAAACCAACATACAATTAGCTCAAACCTCTAAAATCTAAATTTGGTGTTGAACACAAAGTCATGGAATGTAAGTTTTTGTCTGATCTCGTGTTGGCATATAGAAAATCGTTTGTGATTAAATAATGAAAGAACATATTAAATACGTGTAATTAAGAGGTAAAGTCAAATAAAAATAGAGAAAAATTTGGACCTTGACAAAGTTCCCAAGGGTTTTGGTGGATCCACGGGAGGATGTGAAGACATCCTCAATACCAGCAAACTGGAGCACCTTCTTGGGAACCCGGGCAGCAACAATCCCAGCTCCTCGGGGAGCAGGAACCATCCGCACCGTGACAGACCCACACTTTCCGGTGACCTTACAGGGGACAGTGTGTGGCTTGCCAATCTTGTTCCCCCAGTACCCTCTTCTGACTGGAATAACCGACAGCTTGGCCAAGATAATAGAGCCACGAATGGCAGTAGCCACCTCCTTCGAGCATTTGACCCCGAGTCCTACATGACCGTTGCCGTCGCCGACAACCACAAACGCCTTGAACCTCGTTCTCTGACCTGCCCGAGTCTGTTTCTGAACCGGCATGATTTTCATTACCTCGTCTTTCAGACTGGAACCAATCAGGATATCGATGATTTGATACTCCTTAATTGGGAGAGAATGTAGGTAGATTTGCTCTATAGATTTGATCTTTCCGTCTCTCACAAGACGGCCTAGCTTTGTCACTGGCACCCAATCCTTCTCCTCGTTATCACGGCGGCCTCGGCGGCCACCTCGACCACGACCACCCCTATCACCGCCACGACCACGGCCCCCGAATCCACGGCCAAAGCCTCCACGGTCTCCTGCGCCTCTCTCCGCCATGTTTGTGCAAAGAGTTGATCTCCAGGGGGAAATGGAATTAGATCGAAGGAGTGTAGTGTGCGTGATAGACAGAAACCCTAAATAATGAGCGTGAACTGATATGGGCTTTTATCTTTTGAGGACCCAAGTCCGTTAGAGCAAGGCCCGTGTGGGTTTCAACCAAAGTGGGAGTTGAGCCGCGTGACATCCATTATTTTCAAATTCTTTTTTCGATATATTCATTTCTATCTACACATTCATATAATAAAATATTTTACACGTAAGTTCAAAATTATTTCATACTTTTTAACCACATATTCTCTTAAAAATTATTATTCAAAATATATTTTTTTTCATTTAATGGTTGTCAAAAGAATTTTGTTAGTTGTATTAACGAAGTATAAGTGACAGCAAATGATTGAATAGAAAAGCTAATCGTGTTTTAAACAATCAAATAATAAAATGACATGTAAAATTATGTCAACATTCGTCAACATATTTGGCACTGTAGCATGATTGTTTGAATTAAGCTAGTTGTACAATGAATTTGTACAAATATTTTGACAATGTGTGAGGTGCAAAGATCATGACCATTGATTTGAAAAACGATTTTCAAATCAATGGTCAGATCTTTACACCTCACACATTTTTCAAATCAATGATCATGATCTTTGCACCTCACACATTGTCAAACTAATTGTACAAGTAGTATGATTACGAAAATTTTGTACATGTAGCGTAACAAATGCCATATGACATATGTCATTGGATAGGGACCAAAAATTGCAGTGTTGGCAACCAACGCAATGCTGCCAATACTGCATATGTAACTTGTACATGGTTACTCACCTTGTATGAGTAGTTTAATTAGGGAAAATTACGTCCATCCCTATTCATCTCTTCATTTCAAAGATTAAATTTTAAATTTTATCTTTTCAAAAATTACGTATATATTACATCATAGCCTACCTCACACTAGGAGTAAACACTATTCCATTTAGATGATTTATGACAAATTTTCAAATCAAACCAGCTAAAGTGGTTTGGATTTTTCCAAACCAAAACCAAGTCACTTCACTTTAATTTCTAAACAAAACCAATCCAACCCACTTTTGGGGTTTGGTTCGATTTAAAACAATAGTTTAATAAAGAAAAAACATATATCTAATAAGTTATATCATAAAATTAGTCTATAATTTTAGTTAAAACATAAATAGTATTATTAAAAATATTACAAATCAGAGTTTTATAATTCTAATCATTGTAATGCAACAATATAATAGAAGCATTTCAACATCTTATTCAAAACTAATTAACGCAACATCTATAAGTGTAACACATTATTTATTCTCTCCACAAAGATAAGAATGTAGTACATAAATTCATTGATTATAATTAAATGGTATTAAACAACTATAAAAAAAAATGAATAGAAAGATCAAATATTATAATATCTTCTATAACTTTTTGTGAATCGTCATATGTCTTTACCTTATATACTCATCTAAATATAGACGAATCACTATAAAGTTTAGATTTAATTGAGATGTGTTTAGTTTTAATTATGTTGGATAAAATCTAAAGTAGTTTACTTTATGTTTTTTGTTTTTCTATGTTTTTGGTAACGGTTTAATGGTTTGCAAAGATTGAAACTTAAATCAGATAACTTCAAAACGATTTGGTTCGGTTCAAAATCGAAACGTTAACAATCCACGTGGACCCAAATCAATGTTTTCAAAAAAAAAAAAAAAGGTATTGAATAGCCATTTAATCCTCAACAAAATCTCACGAATGCCAAAATTCGTAGCTCAGCTCATATGGGATAACCAAGCTCGAGGGAGGTTTCTGGTTCTCTTAATTCAATTCTTCTCATATCCACCACCATCTCCCAGACCCACACCGTCGAAGCCCGCCTCTGTCGCCCACTCCCGCCCTTCCTCCCTATGAATTCAAAGCAGCCTCTACTTTTCTTGGGTGTCTGCTATAAAGACAAATCTGTTTGAGCATTGCGTGTTGCTACAGTTTGCGTTGTGATTTTT
>CAIGRP010121278.1:0-26548 GCA_903798385.1 Fraxinus cuspidata
AAACATGGGCCTAGTTGATCTTAAGTGGAATAAGCAAACTTTTCATTGAAAGCCAAAAAATGGAAACTATAGCAAAAAGTACTAAATTTTGATTTTGAATTATGAGAACTGAATTACTGAAAAATTAAAAGTAAATATGAAGAGATTGATTATTTTCTTTCATTAGAAAGTAATTGCAAAAACTCTAGACAAAAGCGTTATGAGGCTCGAGAATAACCACACACCTCCTGAAGCACTATGTAATTGGCCAAAACCCTGAAATTGAAGTGTAGGAAAGTGGTTGAAGCCCTAAGCCGAAATACCATCTAAATGGCTGAAATTTTGAGGCTGTAAGAAGTCATAGAAGAAATCGAAGCTCTATGTCCCGAAACTCTTTAACACCAAAGACCTCCAATATGATACTCCCTTTGGCCGAAACTCCCTTTGGCTAAAGCCATTGCTATTTTTTAGAGGATTTGCATGCAATTTTTAAAAATGATTGTTGTAATGTTTGTAAAAATGAATGTCTAGATTGTTAGCCTTAGGTATATGGTGGCTGACTCGTTGTCAATGTATTAAATGCATAGCAAATTAAGTGATGATTGGCTTTGACATGGGACATGATGCCTCGTGGTTCTTATCCAATGACTACCATTTCGATTAAAACTCTATAAATAAGCAATTATAGTAACATTTGAATGTAATACAACTCTTCACACTTCAAATCACACGTGAACTTCTCTCTTGCTTATTCCATATTTATTCCCTCGAGTTTAAATTATTTTCAGTTTGATTGAGTTTTTTATGATCGTTAATTAAATATGCAATCTCCTTTGATCATATTGTCGGTACTAAAACATTTTTATCTCACGTCATAGAACATCTCCCACGTCCATAAACACTGACCTTCTCCGTCCGAATATCCGGTCAAAACATGTTGAAATTTGCTTGCATGGACACGAGTGAGCTCGATATCTGTTGTCCATGTAACCATTGCGGAAAACGAGGTCAACAAAAAGTGTGACCAAACTAATTATTTCAAGTTTCTTTCAAACTTTTTCCAACATTTATTTTGCTTTATTTCATTTTATACTGGTAGATTGGAAGCCAAGATTGAGGAGACTCACGTTTTATTAAGAAATAATATGATTAATTAGAAATGTTAATTCTCGTCTTTAGGATATATTTCGTAAAGACGTTTAAGAGCTTGTTTAGCACAAAATTCTTATTTGAAAATGATCATTTAAAAATTTTGTGGTTAAAAAGTGGAAAAGAACATCACACAGCAATTTGGAGCTCAATTATATTAGGACATAATTTAAATTTACAACATTATATTTTGCTTGTCAATAAATACATGTTTATTTATTTTGAGTTAATTTATTATATATTAGACGATTAAATATCGTTGAATGCTATGTGCACTTTGTAATCAAGAAGGATTTGTCATAGTTCGACTTATAGAGGTTGATACTCTATTTAGATTGAAACTTCGATTACTCTATCAATTATGCAATTTTTATTGATAGTGTTAATTGTTTGTTCAAAATAACGACATTCATAGACTGAACTTGTTCGATCAAATCAGATTTTATTTAGAATTCATGTTAGTGAATGTTAATGAAACCCATATAAGTGACAATTAGCCCCACATGAACTATGGGCCGTAGCACCCACTCTTATACTTGCCCGAGCTACATCAAAGTCGCGATCGTTACAACTTGAAGAGTTTTGCTACATGCAAAAAAATTTTGTACAGATAGAGCTAATCAAAGTAAAATAATCCAAACTAGCTTAGTTTCTTATTAAATTTTAGAAATTCAAACTAAGGGACATGCTACCTATATGTACGAAATCATCCGTACAAGTAGAATAATTGCAACTTGAATTACTCTGGAGTAATGCTATTTATATATCATTATGTACTTAATGGTGTACAAATATATGATACGTAAGAGAGAAATGATTATAATAACTAATTTCTTTTCTTTGAATCTCTTTTTTTATTTTTATTTTTTATCTCTTTTCCGTATTATTTATCGGTATATCATTATATACAAAATCGCATTACTCATCACTCTATATTGTTTTTGTTATACATCATTTTACATTTTCATATATCTTGATAAGTGCATGATTTTGAGTAATATGCGGTAAGAAACTTAAATTTATTACTTATTTGTTTTGATATCACATTATTACATTATTTTAAAAGTTTAATTATTAGAAGAAGAATTTACTTATAATGTTTAAATTAAGAGTAATGCTACTTGAATTGATGATATGAATTATATTTAATCATATTAACTGATTTTAAAAAAAATAAAAATTAGTACAGATTTTGTCTTTTTTTTTTCTTTTTTCCTTTTTCTCTTTCTTCCACATCATCAATGTACAGAATAGTTTCTTAACAAAAAAGTTTGACACGTAAATACAGTGGTCGGTAGAATAAACTAGCCAATCAATTTCCTAATGTTAATTATTTAATGTCTTATAGTTATCTTTGATAGCAATTTGTTAACCAAAAATTTAACAACGTGGCCCCATTCTATTGCATTATCGGATTTGGATTCATTATCTACATTCTGGTCCATACACGTCTCTTGAGCAGTTGTTTTAAACGATCGATTGGGCCAACTGTCCGATGTACAACCTAGGAATTATTTTGGAATATAGTCCTTGTTCGATGACTTTTTTTTAGAGTAATGATATTTATTATCACAATAATAAATTGTCGGTGATGTAGCAATTCATTATCTCTATCTTCCACCTCTCTCGTATGAATTGAATTGCTCAATTTAATTATTACATATATACGTCACATCATGATGATTTATCAATATCATGATAAATAACATTATTCTTTGTTTGGTTTTTATTGTTTTGAAAATACATTTTTATCTCTCTTACTTTAACAACACATTTTTAATAAAATAATATTACACGTAAACTCAAAATATTTCCTTATTTTTTAATTACACATTTTCTATCAAATCACTGTTCCAAAATACATTGTGAAAAAAAAAATGGGGCTTTTAATTTACTACCATTTGAACACCTCAAATTTCATCATGAACCATTAAGTTACTTAAAAATGCGATACTTATGCTAAGAGCGTGTTGAATTCGAACATGATATATTTTTCCTTGACATGATAAGTTTTTTCAAATAATACGACTTGTAGGGACGGATCCAAAACTGAACTAAAAATATTTTAAGGCTAGCTGATATGTAAAAAATTCTACATATTATGAAGAAAAAAACTAAACTAGTTGGAATTGGCCTAGCTTTCCATCAACGACGATTTGATAACTACAGACTATTAATTCACAACTCACTCAAAGTAAAAATGAAACTGTCTATGCTTGGAATCGACCAATATGTATGTTTTTTACTAAAAAAATTGATGGATTTTAAAAGATTATAAATTTTAATGAATTTCGTAGATTTAAATAATTTTTTACAAATTTCATAAGAATCTTATCAAATATGGTGAAATTTCAAAAGATTTAATTATATGTATTTTTTAACTTGGAATCCATCCAATTTTTTTTTTTTTTAATCTCTCTTTTAATAAAATCTCTACAAATTCACTAGTCGTTGAAAATATCTAAATTTTGACGGATTTCATTGATTTTCATTAAAATCTCAATTAAGAACACCTAAATTTTAATAAATTTTGTTAAAATTCATTAAAATCTCAATTGATGATACTAAGTTTAGAAGCTTTTTAAAATCCATCACAATGTTAACTGAGGTTGTCCTAAAAGAATTCAAATTGTGAAACACAAAATGTTGAGATCCGACACAATTGGCCTAAATGTTGGGACAAATTTCGATGCTTGTGGTGACACTTGTAAAAGAATGATAATATTAGGACAAAAAGACAGTTTAATTTCTTATGGATAAGAAGCACCCACTTGTCAGTTCAGTCTATAATCTTCCTTGTTCAGGATTAATCTTTAATCTCGTCTCTAATGATTACTAACTAGACAACTTGGGTGGTTCAGAACCAACCTCCAAACAATTTTATTTGTTTCTCTTTTTTATTGGTGTTGATTTTCAATCGCTTACAAATACTATCTTCTAAATGTCATATGTATTTTTTTGTACATTAATGTAGTATTAATACTTTAATTTGATATGTTTGCATGACACTTATCTTCTCAAGTGATCTTCACGCGTCTACACGACACCGTGCTTTAGAATCAGGGGTGAAAAAAATTACTTGCCTAATTGATTCAAAAAGTGAAATCTACTATACCCTGATCAGCTTGAAGGGATGTTGTTCGACTTGAGGTTGATTTAGACTAATCCAAAAATCTCGATTAAGGAGTCAATTTTTATTATTATTATTATTTTTTTTTGTAAAAAAAGGATTTTCAAGGAAAAGATTCAAACCTCTTTGAACTCGACAAACTTGACTGAACCTAAATCGACACAGGTGATTTTATTCCTTTTATCAGCTTGGTTTCAGATTGGGGTGTTTTTCGATTTGAACTATTAATTCAATTATCGAATCTGACCTACCCATGCTCATCCCTTTGAGGATTATCTAGAATATGCTTGTCATACCATGTCTAATCATCTCAGTTCGATTCTTACAATCCAAAGATGAAAATCCCTTGAGACGGGTTTATTTGAGCTTCATTATAACTTTTTTTTATTGGGAAATATATTTTGTAATAGTTGTTTTTTTAAGAATGCATTGTTAAAAATGAAGGAAATTTTTTGAATGTATATGTGATATTATTTCATTGAAAAATGTATAATTGAAAAGAAGAGAGAAAAAATAAATTATTAAATTAACGGAGTCCGAACATGTGCTTAATATAAGATAAAATCACTTGTACATCACATTTCTATATCATATTTGACATCATCCTTATTGACAAGATTTGATTGGTAAAAAAATTATTTTTTCAAAAACTATTAAATGATAATCCCAGACGCGATGGAGTGTAAAATTTGGTGTACAACATGATGCACGTAATTCGTAATTGCTTAATATATGTTAATCATCAATGATTGGAATCAATCCAACCAGCAAAACTCACACGGCAGTCTTATCATGGACAGGTGCCCCAGGTAATTTTTATTTTTTTTAATTTATAATAACAATCTGACGTGTTCTCTGATAATGCGTTTCAAAATAATGCAGTTTGAACGAGGCCCACGTGGCCCTCTTCATATAGGAGGACTCGTGTTTCAATCCATAACCAGGCAAAATAAATAAATAAATAAATAAAATAAAAAAATGGTGAGTCGTGCTGAACGTTCAGGGTCTGGACATATAGAATAATTCAAAAAAAATTTCCTTCTTAATCTTTACCCTCCTGGAAAAATTATATCCTTATCCCAACCTATTGAATATGTATCAAATAAGCCCCTAAATTAACATATTATCAGCATCAATCCCCAGCCTTTCATTTTTGCAATATCTAGGTGGCTAATTGATGCTGTCACCCTTATTCCTTATGTTTAGAGTAATATTTTTTAATTTCATTGAAATTACAATATCAATCTAGGTGGTGTTAATATTACATTAAATGATAAATGAAATTACGTTAAATGATAAATGAAATTAATTAAATCATTTAATTTTACCTTTCATTTAACTTATCATCTTACGTCACCTACTGAATTGTAATGTTGGTAGAGCTACATAGCATCACTCTTATATTTAGCTAAAAACTCATTTTTTTTTTGCTAGAAATATAACCTCATCTGTATGTTTAATTAAGCAGAAATAAATAAATAATGAAAATGAAAAATAAAAGATAAGGGTTTGTATTTTCTTCTTCCTCTTTTTTATTCTTTTTTTCCATTAGAGACACAATGGATACAAAACTAAAAGGTTGGGGACTGCATACACAAAATTACAGATTCAGAGTCTCAGACCAACTTTCCACATGTTCAATGTATTGGCGTATAAAAAGATAAATGAAAACAAAATCAATTTGTAATAAAAATCTGACGTGTCCTCAGTGGTTATGTTTCAAATTCCAGCTGGCCAAAATAAAAAGAAAATTCAAAATCTGTCTTGTATTTTTCCACTTTCTTGATTAGCCACCCGTATTAAAATTTTCATTTTCAATTTTCTACTTATTTTTTATCGCACATTTTCAATAAAATAATATTTTTCATCACATCAATAATTTTTCCTTTTTTTTCAACCACACATTCTCCATCAATCTATTATTCAAAAATAATTTCTTCCAAAATAACTTGGATCAAACTCAACCTTTGTATATAAAAACTATAAACCAGTGAGTCTTCAATTGCACCACCATTATAACATTTCTTCTTCCACATTCCTCCTCCAAAATGGATGGCAATCAAACGGCTCATGCAACCTCGGGCGACCCGAAAGTCCCTCTTCTTCCAGTTCACAGATCACAGAGTTTCAATTCACGTATTCAATCCATTTTCACTCTGAAAAATTTCTTCATTTTGCTGGGACCATTACTCTGCGGCATAATCTCTCTGTGTGTAAACATTAATGGCGGCAAGGACGCCAGCAGAAATATGCTGGCGGTGCTGGCGTGGGTGTTCTCTTGGTGGCTGACGGAGGCCGTGCCAATGCCTATAACTTCGATGTCTCCCCTGTTTCTATTTCCGCTCTTCGGAATTTCAGACGCAGATGATGTCGCCCATGCTTACATGGATGATGTGATTGTGCTTGTTATTGGAAGCTTCATTCTCGCACTTGCTGTTGAGCATTACAATATTCATAGGAGGTTAGCCTTGAATGTAAGTATACTTTATTAATTGTTATAATTTTCTTGTTTTAAAATTTCCCCTTTTTCTCTTGGATAAAATGTCCAATTAACACTCTTTTATCTTTTACACTCATCCAATTCAATTTCTTTCTACGACCCTTTAATCGATATCAAGAATCAAGAACTCTGACTTGTCTTGCACATAGTTCAAATTAAAATGGGATTTGCGATAGTTGTCATATCTCAATATACGTGAAGTTATTAAACACAGGAATTGATCACAACGTCAATTCAAGCATGTCATAGTTATTTATAAAAATCGTGCACGACATTAGTTTCATGTAATCATGTTAGTCACAAATCAAACATTATCCAACAGTTTGTGTTTAAAAATTCCACAGATGACAATCCTATTTTGTGGTGATCCATTGAACCCACCACTTCTCCTACTTGGAATATGTGCCACGACAGTTTTCGTGAGCATGTGGATGCATAACGTGGCAGCAGCTGTGATGATGATGCCAGTGGCCACTGGAATTCTACAGAGGTTACCAACGGGTCCCACTCAGTCAAATCTTGTTTCCAAATTCTGTAGAGCAGTTGTTTTGGGGGTAATATACTCTGCGGCAATTGGAGGGATAAGTACACTTACTGGAACGGGTGTTAACCTCATATTGGTTGGCATGTGGAAGAGTTATTTCCCGGAAGCTGATCCTATTAGCTTCAGTACTTGGTTTTTCTTTGGTTTTCCATTGGCAGTGGTGATATTTATTGCTCTATGGTGTATACTTTGCTGCTTGTATATCAGAAAGGGATCTGGAGAGGCTCTTTCTGCCTATTTGGACAAAGCCCATTTGAAGAGGGAACTCGAATTGCTAGGTAAACTCTCGACTCCTATTTATGATTGGGTACTGCTATAAACATTAGTGACGTTCAACACGCTTGTGGTATTAAATTATATGCTCAGTTAAATTAAAGGGTATATGACTTATTTAATACGACATACGATATGTTGACACTTAACATCATTGATACTAGGTAAAATTATTCATTCATATTTGGTTAGTCGTATCGAAACTCAGAAGAATAGTTTGACCTTCGTTTAAACTAATCCTTTGTGGATGTTAAGAACTAATTAGTTGCTGACTTGTGATGAATTGTGCAAAAAATAAAATAAAATTGAAGTTAAATGACTCAATTGAGTTTATAGCGAAAGTTGAGTGAGCAAGGATGTAATTTACCATGCTTTATTTTGGTTCCTCATTGAGATTTGTGTTACAAGTTGTTGACTGCAGTCAGGGTTTGTCCAATTGTGCAGGTCCAATGGCATTTGCTGAAAAGATGGTATTGATGGTATTTTCGGTGAGTCCTAAATAATACTTGTAGTAATTAGGGCCCGGTTGACAATATTTTTACAAGTCCAAAGTTATTTATGAGAAGCAACTTTTCAATTTGTTTAGAACTAGAAGAGTTTTTAGAGAAAGTTGATTTAAGATATTTTTTTTTCAGAAAACTCTTTTACAAGAAATAGATGCAAAGACTAAAGCTCTATCAAATGGACCCTTAATTAACTAATACATATTATTATATGATTTTGATTTGCCAATAATCTTGTGATTAATATAATAAAGTTGTTACAGATATTAATAGTGTTATGGATGACAAGGAACATAACTGATGATATACCTGGTTGGGGAGCTCTATTCAATGGGCATGCTGGTGATGGAACTGCCAGTGTGAGTATCACTAACTTACAATAAACAGAATAATTCAAAATCGTGGTGTAACTTGTATTTTCTGGTATCGTGTTTGTGTTCTTGAACGAAATTTCGAAAATCCATTTTCAGGTTATGATGGCAACCTTATTATTCATAATTCCAAACAAGAAGCAACAAGGGGAGAAATTGATGGACTGGAACAAATGCAAGAAAATACCATGGAACATCATATTACTACTAGGGGCTGGTTTTGCCATAGCTGATGGAGTCCGAACGAGTGGCCTAGCCGATGTGCTATCCGAGGCGCTCGACTTCCTAGAGAATGTGCCGTATTTAGCGATCACCCCGGCCATATGTCTCATCAGCGGGGCAATCACAGAATTCACATCAAACAATTCCACAGCCACTCTTGTTATCCCACTTCTTATTCAAATTGCACAAACAATGCATGTTCACCCGTTGCTTCTTATTGTCCCTGGTGCCATTGGAGCACAATTTTCTTACTTATTGCCAACTGGAACACCTTCAAATATTGTGGGATTCACTACTGGGCATATTGAAATCAAGGACATGATTAAAACTGGGGTGCCACTAAAGATTGCTGGAACTGTGGCTTTGTCCATTTTAATGCCTACACTTGGTAATCTATTTTTCAATTTTCAAAGATTCGTGCTCTGCTTTTAAGCACAGACAAACATGAAGCATGTACTTATTCGAAGTTTATTTTCTTTGCAGGGGCTCTTGTTTTCGGGACAGATGAACCGCTACTAAATTTTTCAAAGAATTCCTCGTAAATTTGTAGTTAATTTGGACGTGCTCAACTCTTTAGGTCGATATCTAGCTGTCAATTTTCAGCTCTATTTTTTTGTAATATTGTTTAATCTATATATGGTGTGTGGTATATATTATATAATAAACTTGGTTATATGGGTAAATGTAAATTTTTAAATTTGTAAATAAGAGTGAAAATAATTGAGAAAGGTATGAATTAAAACAATATTCATTTCACTGTTTGTCTGTGGTATAAAGCTTTCGCATGACAATGAGAGTTGAATATTCATGGCATATTCCGTATTTATGAGTTGATACCTTACATTTTTCCATTATTGACTAGATACAATTTTGTCTAACGCAGCATACAATGAATAATTAACGAAAAACAAAAGAAAAAGAAAAGAAGAAAAAAAATCCAATTACATGATTAAAATATTTCAAACATTGCATTAATGATCCCGGACATTATAGATTAAGTAACAAATTGCAGGTTCAATCTTGAATGACGAAAATTTCAAATTTCTGTTAATTCGCACGTAAGTTTTAGTGTTAACTTTAGAAAACTATATTTTTCTATATGAACTTGGACTAATCTCTAAAAATTTAAAGCGTGACATGCTTATATGAAATCATGACAATTTTGTGATTGAAGATTGGTTACGCAATAACAATGAAAGATTAGATATTGACTCGTGACAAATAATAATAATTGCTCATATTTAAAGGTTGAGTAAATTGGGGCATTTATCCTAGAAATAAATAAATAAATCACTGGCCTCTGTTTTTTGTTATTTCATATGCTTTTTGAAACGAAATGCTTCAACGGTCTACCAAGAACAAATACCCCATCTATCTTCACCCTTTATCTTCTCTTCTCTTCAGTAATGGCACAAACAGGTGCGAGCCCATTAATCTCTGTACTTCAAACATGCAATTTACGCCCAAACATGCAATGCATTTGTGTATGTATTCTGTGACTGAACAGGGTTGTTTATTGATGCGATTCTTGGAATTTCAGGTTCGATGGAGGAATTCTTGGCTAGGGCGGTGGATGCAGCTAAGAATGCTGGGCAGGTGATCAGATTCATGCTCCAAACTGCTATTTACAATTTTTCCTCTTATTTTTCTCCATTAATTTTACCAGCTTTGGCCAGTCTCTAAATATTTGGGTCACAGATTATTCGTTCTGGGTTCTACAAGACCAAGACTGTGGAGCACAAAGGACTGGTAAAGTTTGACTTAAATTATAAATTTCAATTATTTTAAAAACTCGCAGGTTTACTTGGAATGATGTGTGTTTGTTTAATTTCAATTTAATTTTTGGGTTAGGAAATGAAAATCGATCCAATGACTCGTGTTGGGTAAACTTCTATTTAGAGTCGAGTTTTACATAAAAGAATGGTGCTTAATTTTAACGGTGCCGACTCTTAGAAGTTTGAACATATATGTTTACAGACTACAGTTACTGCTTCATTAAAAGAAGAATATGCCATAAAGAAATTTTGTAATTATGTGAATTCTATTAAAATAAGATGTGCTTGAATAAATTGCACCATTTAAAGAAGAGTATAGAGTGCCACTGCCACTGCCACATAGACGACGATGATTTCAACTCCAGATGAATAGACCTTGTCAATCTAATGAACAATGTGTACGCCATGAGGAAGTCTGTGCTAGTTCAATGGCGAAAACTACAATTAAGAGATTATGCTCTCATTTCCCTCGTCAAGTGGAAAAATTGGATATTGATACTTTGGCATGGTATATATCGTGATTGTAAGAGAAATGACATGATCTTTTAATCAGGAACGCTTTTGTGACATGAGCAGAAAAAAACTGGAGAAAGTGGGAAAAGAAAGCATACGAGAATGTTAATTTTTAAAGTAGATTTACTGAAGATATTCCATTGGTTAGTTCATGAGGAAGAGAAGTTCCATGTTTCAGAAATGCGGAAAAAAATGTCAAGTACATAACCAAAAAGAAAGAAAAAATAAAGCTCTATCAAAATGTGGATTTTTTTTTCTTTTCTTTACTTCAAACGATTTACAAATTAATATATTTCATTGAACCACGTTTCTCCAAATAGGTGGATTTAGTCACAGAGATTGATAAGGCATGTGAAGACCTCATATTCAATTTTCTCAAACTGCAGTATCCCGACCATAAGGTTTTTCCTATCTCAGATCTTCCCCATTTCAGATAAACTCATGTTTTATTGCTTCATATGCTCAAATTTTATGCTTTTTCACCTGAATGGATATATATTTCTTTTAATCTAAGTTCATTGGAGAAGAAACCACTGCAGCTTATGGGGCTACAGAATTGACAGATGAACCGACTTGGATAGTTGATCCCTTGGATGGAACAACTAACTTTGTGCACGGGCAAGCATCTTATATTTTTCTTTTGTCAATAGAAAAGTATCCTTTGCCATAGAGCGTCTGAGTTATTTGAATTGTGGTGACTTGCAGGTTTCCATTTGTCTGTGTCTCTATTGGTCTAACAGTTAGACGAATTCCGACTCTTGGTGTCGTCTATAATCCAATTATGGATGAGGTAAAATTATTCTAATTCTAAGTAAAAATTATTGACAAAAAGGGTTATCTTCTGTAACTTATCTGTTGCTTATGTAGATTATGAGATCCTTGGAAATTAATGTTTGACTTTTGACATGCAGCTTTTTACTGCAATTCGTGGAAAAGGTGCTTTTCTGAATGGCAAACCTATCAAAGGCAAGTTGCCTCTTCATGTAGTCTAGCTCTACTTTATAGTGGTTTCGCGTAATATTATAGCAAATTTAACTACTTTTTGTCATATTCGCAGTGTCTTCTCAATCAGAGCTCTTGAATTCCCTTGTTGCCACAGAGGTACTCGACTAACCATATTCTTGAATGGTGCTTTCGGAACAAGTGTGTGCCGTGTGTTCTATTCTAAAGTGTAATGGGAGCATGAATAGCCTTGTATTATGTGTATATTAAGAGTTTTACCTTTCGAATAGTACTTGTGAAGAGCTAATTGAATTTTATTTAAATGAGAACAGGCTGGAACAAAGCGTGACAAGTCTACTTTGGACACATCTACTAATAGAATCAATAGTTTACTCTTCAAGGTAAACCTTGGTGCCTCATAACAATGATTTGAGGAATATGTTTTTATAAAGATAGTTGAGAATGTTACCTTCTCCTGTGATCAGGTTAGGTCCCTCCGGATGACTGGTTCTTGTGCATTGAACCTCTGTGGGGTTGCTAGTGGAAGGCTCGATATATTCTACGAGCTTGGTTTTGGAGGCCCATGGTTAGTTTTTTTAAAGTGTTCGGTTGGTACAGATGCTATTGGCATGGCAAATTGGGTATGGAGGATTAGATACTATAAGACAATATTAAAGAAGAAAAATAAGTTAAATTGATAGCATTGTCTAGTCCTATCCAGTAGTATCTATCAAACATGATCTAAAACTTATTTGTTCTGTTCAGGGATATAGCTGCTGGTGCTGTGATCGTAAATGAAGCTGGAGGAGTCGTGTTTGATCCGTAAGTAACATACTTTCAAACTATAAAAAGAAAATGTTCACTTGAAATACCATTGACATTTTGACTATCACATGTATCCTAACAGAAACTTTTTGTATATAAAACTTATGATTATAGTTTTCACGTCTATGTATCAGATCGGGTAAAGATCTTGACATCACGTCTCAGCGAATAGCAGCTTCAAACCCCCTTCTCAAAGATGCATTTGTCGAGGCATTGCAAGTGCCAAAATAAGAGAAATTTACTTGTTACTTTCTGAAGGCATAGTGCCTGTCTGTATTGATTTAATTTTAACCGTTTTTTGTGCATTGTTGGAGAAATATATGTGTATTTACTGATTCTTGGTTGGACTAAGCCCTTGAGCATTTTTTTTAAAATCAAAACAAAAGTAGGAATTATTTGATTGTTGTTCAAAAGCAACTTTAATGTCAAAAGTGACTTTTTGACTTTTCACGTATCACCCCGAGCTGTCATTGGAATTGAATTGTGTTCGAATTCTCTTAAGAAATTGGTTGAAAAAATTTAGCCTACTTTGATAATTTATCTCCGTTTAACTTCAAACTTTTAATCTACTCTAATTGTAGTTATATTCCCATGTGTATATGGATTAATGGATATGCCAGTTAGTGACCAATATTTCAATTCACTTGTTAAAAAATGTTAATCGCACGTTCAACCTACGTCATTTCCCTATCTAAAAATCATTATTTTGATTGTCAAGCAAGACAATAAATACATTTTCTTTGCCAAAAAAACAAAAATTAAGGTAGGGAATCCCTTTTTATATCTCTCAATTTGTGCATTTCTCCCCCTACACATATACAATGTTACAAAATATGAATTATTGTGTATGGTGCAAGCAAAATGGAAATGGAGAGAAAAACATTTTCACTAGAGATGTCGATTACGCTAATTGTGGACCATCATGTACGAGAGTGAAAATATAGAGAGAGTGTAGATGAAAATTTAAATGGACCAATCAAAGTCAAATAGATCAACTGTTTATATATTTTATAAAACATTAAAAATACCTTTTATCTAGCATTTACGAGATTATCTCATGTAGTCCACTTTAGTCGCATGTAGCTCACCTATCCATTGCTTCTATAATAGATGTACTTCGTCTGCAATAAGCGAAACAAGATAGCAAAAAAAATTCTATCAGAGGATGTAAAAATTAAATATAATATCTTCTCTGAAAGTATGATAAAAACTGGTCCACAAAGTAAGAGGAAAAAATAAAAAAGCACATGGATAAAACTTGTATAAGTATAATAATGTCTGTTTTGAACTCAGCTCACACAATTTTGTTCGTGGACTTTTCACCAAAAGATCTCATACCAAATGAGAATGGCCCTTTCACTTACATAACGAGTCATATTTTCTTTCACCAGAAATGTGGAATTATGGCTGCTACCTTGGGCGCTTCATCATACCTGCATAAAAGCTAAAGTAGTTGGCTTTCTCTTTGTAATCTTGACCAATCCTTCACATTCAGACGTTTTTACAAGATGAATGGATTCAAGGGTTTGGCTACATGAAATTGGCGCCTTTAGACTAACTCGGCCATCTTGACTTACTTGTTCAATTGTTCAAAATATAAGACTTTTCTATTATTCCATCAAAATTACCTATTTATAGAGGTGTCATGCAATTGTACAATGATGGATGAAAATATTGGTCGACAATGTTGGTGTATCAAAAAATTGTTATTCGAAAATTTTGAAAATTTTTCAAAATATCCAACGACAATGTGTCAACTATTATGTACACCAAGCATGTTCAATACGGAATGCTGAATGTTTTCAGGCTATTGTAATTTCAAATAAATCATGCTAAGTAACATAATTGTTGATATAATCCTTGACAGTGTCATACGACATTTCATCATTGGACTGTTTTAAACACTCTCAACATTCATATCAAATCATGAACTTGAATTATGTCAATAATTTGTTATCATTTTTCTTAGCATAATCCAATTCAGATTCATGTGATCCCGCCACATGCCTGGGCCAAATTAGGCCGGTTTTTCTTAGCCGTCTGTCTCAATTCATGTGAATACTATAGCTTCTTCTCTCCCCTCTTTCTTCCCCCAACCCCACGTCTTCTCTCATCAATTCTTGAAACCTAGCCCTAATCTCCGTCTCTCCAAAACCCACAAATGTTAAATTCGTTTGATCCTCCATTGATCTCCATTTGATCTTGGACTTGAGAGATAGGGAAATTTAGGGGTAGGTTGTATTCATTAATTCAAGAAGTAGGTAAGTTTTTTATTTTTCACCTTTTCTTGTTTTAGCCATTTATGTTTCATTTTATTGGAATGTCGTTATATGATGTTTGCCTTTCTGTCAAAGAATCTATACTGCTGAAATTTGTCAAAAAAAAAAAAAAGAAAGAAAAGGAAAAATCTTTTCAAAATGTAAAAATTAACCTTCAGGTGTAATTGGATTCTTTTAAAAATTCTTCTTCAGGTGGGATTTTTCAATTAAGAGTTTGCTTATGTTCTGCTAGATTAGAAATGGGTTATAAATAATAACTTAAGGTACATTAACTATTCCAAGTAACTGAAGAGTGAAGCTTACATATTGTCGTTTAGAACTGAATGACTGTACATTGACTTATTATGATGGAAAAATTAGTTTGGTTTGGGCATATATATTATATTTGGAATGATAAATTTTTTATCCCTCCTCCATTTACCTACCCCATTGTTTGGCAAAGGGAGTAAAGATTAAAATCTGAGGCTCTACTTTTCCGTTGTTTTGGCAATGCATAGTGTAGAAGGACACCCTTTTTCCACTAAATTCACCAAAATCACATCCTTCTATTCATGCCTCGCTCACGAAGAACTACATTTTTGATGTTTTTGCAATCGTTTTTGATGTAATACATCACTACGTTAGAGCAAAGCATTGGTCTAGTTGGAACTTGAGCTGCATGCCAATTGCTTGCACAGAATCCATGATAAATATATCTAGAACGAATTTACCTGTAGAAGAATAGTAATTCTAATCTCTAAAGGAAATTGAGCTGTTTGTGCTTTTGCAACTTTAAATTTTCTGCTATGCCCCGTCGTCAAACCACCCCTCACCCCTGCACACGCCTCTGTGTTTGTGTGTGTGTGTCTCTGTGCAGATGTTTCTGTACGTGCACATAATCACATGATGTATGTTGTTTTTTTTTATATTTGGCCATAACTGTGTTATCTCTTGCCCTAATTTTGTTAGGAAATCAGCTTTATTGGATGCTAAATGACAAATATCAATAAGATTTGTGGAAACCTCTTGATAGGACACAATTTTTGCAGAGATACATTCTTCGCATGCTATTTTTAAAGATTATTTTATTTTATTTTATTTTTTGTGTTATCAGCTATATCTACATTTATTAACTTACACATAAGATGACGGATGAATTATGTGGGAACATGGAAGGTTTATATTTTCCAGAATGCAGTCACTTTTTGGTGGAATTTCTGGCATTGAACATATCAAGAGCATTGACAATCACCACCAATTATGGTTTGCATAGATTATTTGTCAAACAAGAAGTTGTGATACAATTTCAGGTATTTATTGGATTATTATTTGCAGGCTTGAGTTAAAAAAACAAGAGGAGGGAAGCAGGATCCAAGTGGGGACAGAGCACTAGTGTCAGGATGGACATCGGTGTGTGGTATTAAAAGGGTATAATACACATCAGAAATAAAAGCTGCATCGACAGCATATATACGCTAACACCGTTTATGGAATTCTTCCCCCCACCCACCCCTGCCTGATCTCTTCACTCTGCAACCAATGTCTTACATTTGTTTTACCTTGAAAGAGAAACAGTTTGGAGTGTTTTTAGTTTCTAATATTTGCTTCGTAGTGCAGGTATCTTAAAGCTGCACTTTTCTTGAAGGACCAGATTGGCATCTGAAATAGGAATAGTTTAGCCTGAGGGTCTCCTGTAGATAAGTTTCTGTTCGGTGTGAAGTGGGAGAATTTTCGTCCTTTTAAGCAGTCAGCTGAACTTCACCTTTTGTTTACACAGATATAATCCCAGATTCCTTTCTTGTTGTTTCTACCTAACTACTGGACTGCTGCATTTTATCCTATTTTATACCTTCCTTGCCTTCCAATCTTCCTTGCCTTCCAAGCTTGCTCTTAGTGTCCTTTTTTAGAAAGTATCTAGTTTTCTTCCAGCACTGGGAACTGAGTGTAATAAAGACCTTGATTTTGTAGTTTATATACGCAGGAAATATGTTCTAGCACATATCTAGAACGGTGAAAGTCTGAAAGATGGCATTTCATTCAGAGGAGGAACAAATTGAAGATTACCTTTTCAAGATTGTTTTGATTGGTGATTCAGCTGTAGGTAAATCGAACTTGCTTGCTAGATTTGCCAGAAATGAGTTTTACCCTAATTCAAAATCAACCATAGGAGTAGAATTTCAGTCCCAGAAGATGGAAATCAATGGGAAGGAAGTTAAGGCACAGATATGGGACACGGCCGGTCAGGAACGGTTTAGAGCTGTTACCTCTGCATATTACAGAGGTGCAGTTGGAGCGCTTCTGGTTTATGACATCAGTAGACGCCAGACTTTTGACAGCATTGGTAGATGGCTTAATGAACTACAGGGTAAGTAATGCGTGTCATTCGATGTTACTTCTTGGCTTGTGATTTTTCAACTCCTGTTACTGCACCTTCTGATTTTAATCACCTTGAGAATGATATTTGTTGCATGTTTGTTATGCGTTAATAGGCAGCATAAAGAACGAGAGTTTTTAAAATTGTCTGTTCTTTGATACTGACTAGTGCTATCCAATTTATCCACCAAGCATGCCACGATTCATAAACAAGAGTTTTATTGATTGGTGCATGCATATTTGGTTTAGAATACTTCGAAGTTGGTGAATCAGAGTATTCTGTTCTGAAATGAAATTTGGCTATATTTCTGTAGTGATCACTATGATCTACGATGTTGCAAAGGATATTAAAATATAACATTCTATAATATTGCAGCAGAATTACATGATTATTTATTAATTATCGATAGAATTAAAAACATCAATAAAACGTCAAGCGATGATAATCTTATCTAATTGTTCATATAGATGCTATGCTTTATGGTTTAACATTTCCTTCTCTATCTTGATGTGACAATGCTTGATTTGTACGGTTAATTTATTCAACAGCTCACTCCGACATGAATGTAGTGACGACACTAGTAGGAAATAAATCTGATCTCAAAGATGCTCGAGAAGTTGCAACTGTTGAAGGCAAAGATTTGGCCGAGGCACAGGGTCTATTCTTCATCGAAACTTCAGCTCTGGATTGTTCCAATGTCTCAGCAGCATTTCGGACAGTTGTTAGAGAGATTTACAATATTTTGAGTCGTAAGGTTATGCAATCTCAAGAGCTCAAGCAAAAAGATCCCGGGTGGATGGGGAATGGAAAAAGGGTAGTTCTACAGATTGACGAGAGCCAAGAAGCTGATGGGCAAACGAAGAAAGCTGGATGTTGTTCATCATAAATTCCTCTGATCATATATATATATATATATATATTTCTTCATTTCATGAACTGCTGATTCTCTGAAGCCCTTTCACGCATCTTCTTTAATTGGTTTTTTATTTATTGTGTTACTACTGTTGAAAATGTAATGAAACATTATTTTTCTTTATCCTTGGGCCATAGGAGAATCTGTATTAAAAATTGTAAATGACTCGAAGGGGATAGAATTTTTGACAATGTTCAGTATTCATATGGTGTTAGGTTCCTCCAATAAATTCAATATTTGACTCTGAATATTTCATTTTTGGGTCTGAGAGTCGATTTCTCTGTGCATGTATGTATTATGTATATATTCTTGAGTAATGAAGTTCGCTCTTGTTTGAACGTGCCTGTCAATTTTATACTCAGTATTTATCGTTTAGATTGGTGTATTTAAATTGTTTTGAATACCCGTCACCATCTCTGAAGGTAACAATGCAAGTTCTCAACATAATAGCATGTAAATTTACTTAAAAACGCGGACCACCATCTCTGAAATTGCAATGTAAATGGTATGATGAAACAACGTGATGGGGAAAACTTCATTTCCTCTTACCACCTCTACGAGGGAGAGTGTCTTTCTTAGGAGCTTTGACACTTGACGGTCACGGATCATAGCTTTGTTTTGAAATAATTAATTTACTTTGTCAGAAGATATAATGAGGTATGACAACAAGTGATTGAATGACAATGTTGATTGTTTTTTAAACTGATTAATGTCAGCATGACATTCCGTCAAAGAAGGTGGCAAAATTGTCTGAATAGTTTGAAATGATGGTATACATGCAATTAAATAAGAGATTATGTAACTTTTATCAATGTGTCGTCTTTTCCTAATAAGCAACAAATTCTGACAACATATTTTAATGATACCTCAATAGTGTGTGATGCATTTTGATAAGAGGGTTATAAGCACCAATTTTCACGGGTGCCTTCCTTCTAGCTTGTAAATGGATACTTCTCTATACCATCTTCGGTTTATTCTCCGTGTTTTGGAAAAAAAAAAAAAACGATTTATAAAAAGTTTTATTATAAAAGATTGAATGCATTAAAATAGCTTGTATATTGATAAACGAAAACAATAAATAATAATTGTTGGTGTAGAGGTGAATATTAAAAATTTAACAAGACTTTGAATACCAATTACCTTATTATAAGTGAGAAATTAAGAAAAACATAAATGATAAGTGTAGACCAAGATGTGAAATCATAGTAACTATTTACAAACATAATCAAATTTTACAACTGAGAAGAAATTATAATTAAATTAATATTTATAAATTGCGATTAAAATTGGACAAATTGTAACCATCAGTACTCAGGAGCCTAAGTATATCTGCCATCCAGTGCACTTGTACTAATGTTGTTACATTGTACCCTGTAATATTGTTTCTTCTAATCTTTGATCGGCTTTGGTCGAGAAAGAAAAGAAAAGGAAAGACAGAAGAATGAAAAAACCTATACTATCCGAATAGGTTTCGGAAAGGCCCAAGTTGTTAAGGAGTCAGCATTTTTTTTCAGTCTACATCTCAAAAATTTCTTCAAGGTAATTCATATTCTACCGTATGCTTCTTTCTTCTTCGTTCTTGCACTTCTTCGCTAACATTTTGAGCTGCATATTCATATTAAATTTGTCTAAAATTTTCTTATTGAGATAATAAATACACAGAAAAAGTAATTTCTTTCCTGTTGCAGGGACTGGTAGAAAATAATTGGAAATTCATTGCTGAATTGTGCCAATCGAATTATTTGACGAATATTCTCAAAATTGGAAAAGTTTAATGGATGGCTTCTCTATATTTTGATTATGTTGTCATTTTCTGAAAATTTTTAGCTGTCCAGTTAGAGTTATGCTAAAAAGATCAAATTTTTGGATACGTACATGGGAAAAACTACAGTGGTTGCGCAGGACTCCTACTTTTCCATTTTCTACCGGTGGGATAAATGGAAGTTTCAGTGATGGAACAGAGTCTGAGACAGAATGGGAAAGATTACTTAAGCCATTTGACCTAAGAGAACTCCGAAAATCACTCAATAAAATTTCTCCCTTTCAGCTTAATAAATTGCTGGAGCTCCCATTGGATGTGTCAACATCGATGGAGTTGTTCCAGTGGGCTGGTGCCCAAAAGGGTTATTGCCATTCGTTTGATGTATACTATACTTTGATTGATAAAGTTGGGGCTGCAGGAGAGTTTAAGATCATTGATAGGTTATTAATGCAGATGAAAGAAGAAGGGATAGTTTTTACAGAGTCTCTTTTCATTATGATTATGAGGCACTATGGAAGAGGTGGTTTGCCTGGGCAAGCAACCAGGTGGCTTTTGGATATGAGGACTACATTCTCTTGTGAACCTACGTTTAAGTCTTATAATGTTGTGTTGGATATTCTGCTGGCAGGGAACTGTCCAAAAGTTGCTCCAAATGTTATTTATGAGATGTTGAGTAAGGGCATCTCCCCTACTGTTTTTACTTTTGCTAGAGTAATGAAAGCACTTTGTAAAGTGAAAGAGGTTGATTCTGCATGCTCCCTCCTCAGAGACATGACGAAATATGGATGTGTGCCGAATTCAATAGTTTATCAGACGCTTATACACGCTCTATCTGAGGCTAACAGAGTGAATGAAGCTTTGAAACTTTTGGAAGAGATGTTTCTCATGAGTTGCTTACCAGATGTCAATACATTCAATGACGTCATAATTGGTCTTTGCGGTGCTGATCGTGTTCATGAGGCTGCCAAATTGGTAGATAGGATGCTTATTCGAGGGTTTTCCCCTGATGCTATAACTTATGGAGTTTTAATGCAAGGGCTATGTAAAACAGGTCAGGTGGACGAAGCAAGGGCACTGCTGATGAAAGTGCCTGATCCTAATGTTATCCTGTTTAATACGTTGATTAATGGCTATGTCACACATGGTCGATTTGATGAAGCAAAATCTGTATTAAACAAGAACATGTTTGGTACTGGTTGTCAGCCAGATGTTTACACTTTTAATATACTTCTTCGTGGGCTTTGTAAGAAAGGATTCTTTGACTCAGCTCGCCAAGTGGTGGAGGAGATGTCATCCGATGGTTGCGATCCAAACGTTATCACCTACACCATTTTGATTGATGGCTTCTGCAAGGAAGGCCGGTTGGAAGAAGCCAATGACATTTTGGATGAAATGTCATCTAAAGGTCTCTGCCTAAATACGGTGGGATATAACTGTCTATTATCTGCCCTCTGCAAGGACAGTAAGATACATGAGGCGATGGAGCTCTTTAGTGATATGCCGAGCAAAGGATGTAAGCCTGACATATTCACGTTTAATTCTTTGATACATGGGCTTTGCAGAATTGATAAGATGGAAGAGGCACTTTGCATGTACCGAGATATGTTCACAGAGGGAGTTATAGCGAATACCGTAACATATAACACGTTGATTCATTCTTTCCTCAGGAAAGGTGCAATTCAAGAAGCTTTTAAGCTAGTTAATGATATGTTATTCAGAGGATGTCCCCTCGATGACTTCACTTACACTGGACTTATAAAAGCACTGTGCCAAGATGGGGCAATTGAAAAAGCTGTGGGTCTCTTTGAAGAAATGTTGAGAAAGGGGCAGAATCCTAGTACTACATCATGCAATATTTTGATTAATGGCTTATGCAAAGCTGGGAAGGTACAAAATGCACTTGAATATTTGAGAGAGATGATTTATCGAGGATTAAAACCCGATACAGTCACGTATAACAGTCTTATAAGTGGTTTATGCAAGACGGGACGGGTTGAGGAAGCTCTTAATCTCTTTGACAAACTACAAAGTCAGGGTGTCTGTCCAGATGCTGTCACTTATAACATCTTGATAGGTTCTTACTGTAAAATGGGCATGCTTGAGGAGGCATATGCACTTTTAAATAGAGGCGTGTCCTCTGGATTGACACCAGATAATGTAACGTGGCACATACTAGTCACCAATTTGTTGAAAAGGGTAATGAGGAGAGGTTAAATGTTTGCCTTGTCTATATTCAGTCAGTATACACTTGTTTTCTTCAATTTAAATGCCTCTACTCAGTAACCTGATACATATTAACTATATCAAGAATGAAATCATTTTTCTCTCTCCCCCCCATACTTTCCAGTCACGTCACTACTTTTTCCTGCTATTTCACTTGCAGCAATCCATTATTTTATGCAAAACCTACAGACACATGCTTGCTGCTAAATCTCTCCAAAGCCCTTTTTTGTCCTGAATTTCCATGATGCATTCTCTAGTGAACTGTGCAAGTCCCTCAAATTGTAATTGAATTCGAAGCTTGCACAATTAGACTGCTTCGAGGTCCGGTGAAATTCACGTGATTGTGGGTCCAATATTAGCAGGCAAGACCACAAATCTTCTCAGGAGAATTAAGCTCGAGAGCAGTAATGGCAGGTTGACAGATTATTTTACTCTTTATTTTTATTTTTAACAATTAATGAGTTATTTGGGGTTTGGTCGATATGTTTTGACGATAATGCTCTATTGTAGTTCTAAAAAGAATATTATCTTTATTTTACAGTGTAATTTATTTCCTCATTAATTGAGGTGATAAATTTGATTAATTTATTGGTCTTGAATGATGAAATTGATGGTATATGAGAATGAACCTTCTTCTACATGCTGTTTGGGATTTTGATGATATCGAATTTCTGTCTTCTCTTCAAATAAAAAGCTTGGCCAATGTTTTTAGCTCTAAGGCTGAATAGCACATCATTTCTAAGGTGTCCCGGTTTTCAGGCCAATGCCATAGTGAATTCCATCCATTTTGATAAAACAATGAAGGGTCTCTGTTTAACAGGGAGAGTATCAGAAGCTATTGTAAAATTGTGCTGCACAGGAGTGCAAGTAGAATCTGGAAACTATTGGCTTCTTTTGCAAGAATGCATTTTAAGGAAAGTATATAAGAAGGGAAGGAAAATTAATTGGCAAACGACTGTTGTTTGATTTGTTCCCGACGAGCATCTGAGGTTAAAATTATGGTTTTGTATGCTAAAACAACTGGTTCTGTGGAGACTCCCCTCGTCATTTTTGATTATTCGTTGGTGAAAACTTTAATTTCATGGAATGCGAACAGAAGGGTATGGAAGAAGTGGGCTTGGGTTTTTATTACCAGATGAGACTGTGGTTTGATAACAAGTTCAACTTTCATTGGTCTTTAGGGCATGTGCTTCATTAGCCATCCGGGAAACAGGGCAAGCAAGCCCACGATGTGTTACTTAAGAACCAAAGTAGTGAAAATGTTTTAGTTACTAATGCTCTCATGGATATGTACTTCAAGTGAAGTAATCATTGTGATGGGTTTCAAGTATTTGACAAGTCTTTATATAGAAATGTTATAACTTGTTCTGCTTTGATCTCTGGATAGGCCAGCATGGAAAAGTATTCGAGGTTCTGGCTTTTTTCCTTCAGATGAAAAAATGAAGACTTTCAACCAAATCAAATCCCCTTTTTTGCGGTACTTACTGCTTGTAGCAATGGAGTTTTGGTAGTTGATGGCCAGGAATATTTCTCATCAATTATAGTGTTCAGCCAAGAGGAAAACATTATGCAGCTATGGTTGATCTGTTAGGGCGTGCTGGGAGGTTACTAGAAGCCTATGAGTTTGTCTAAAACTCGCCTTGAAAAGAGCACCCAGCAATATGGGGCGCTTTGCTTGGGGCATGCAGACTCATAAAAATGTGGACTTGATAAAGCTTGCTGCAAGAACCTTTTTGAATTGGAAGCAGAGAACACAGGGAAGTACATAGTTTTGTCTAATGCTTATGCCGCATTAGGTCTATGGAACAATGTTGAATCTGGGAGTAAAATAGGCCAAGGCCTACTCAAATGGTAAGACCAAAGCCTTACCAGGCTGATGATCGATCCTCGTTTAGAATGTAGGGCTGAAATCCTTTGATCCTCTTCTAGAAAAAGCAAAAAAATAAAGAGAATTTGGGATTAAAAAGGAGCCTGGTTATAGGATGATCGAGGTTCAAACAGAGGCTCGTTTCTATTTTATGGGTCATAATATTCACAAGCTAACTGAACAGATGTGTGAGTTGATAAAAGATATGGCTTGCATTCTGAAAGGTACTGGCGATGTCCCTGATTTAAGCATCAACGAGGATCATAGTTGCACAATAGAGACGATGTAACCTAAAGGGGAAAAATGTCTTCATTTTCTCTGAACTCCTCAATGAGGATGAATGTCTTTCTTAGGAGCTTTGACAGATCATAGATTTGCTTTTGAATGGCTGCAGGTAGTGTACTGCTAGTTGGATCAGACACACTGGGAGTTTTATGAAGGTGCCACCTTTCAAGTAAATAAGCATAATATTCTGACATTTTGATAATGATGCAGGAAGCAAATTATAAGCTAGGTTTTCTCGATATGTCTACTAGAAAGGCAGATGCATCATAGTTTTCTTTTTTTTTTTGTGGGGTGGGGTGGAGTATCATACTGTACATTACTAGCATAGATATGACATCTAGGATCCAAAATTGACTGATAGACTAGAGGAAGGTGACACCTAGAAGTTAGTATGTTTAAGTATTCTTTACATCTGAAGTATATATATGATCGATGGATCTTTAGTTTACTTCATTCATCCATATTCAAAGGTTGAATGCATTGCTAGCTTGAATTGATCTTCTTTCCCTTTCGTGATTCTGGGTTTACAGAAATTATTTGAGTTTGACTCTTTTCTATTTGTTCAGAAACTGTTGCTGCAACTTTGTTACCAATTTGAGCTCAAGAATGGGCA
Organism: Fraxinus cuspidata; assembly: GCA_903798385.1. Taxonomy (NCBI): domain Eukaryota; kingdom Viridiplantae; phylum Streptophyta; class Magnoliopsida; order Lamiales; family Oleaceae; genus Fraxinus; species Fraxinus cuspidata. The sequence continues at coordinate 25,022 of CAIGRP010121278.1, forward strand.
TATAAATTTGTTGGATTCGTGTGTTTCTGACCATCATGCTATATAGACGTATGGTTCTTGTAACTTGTAGGTTAACAGTCTTATCTTTACTTGAATGGCGATTATTGCCTATCTAATGATTATATCAGTAGACTGGTTTTGCGAACTCAATTATTAGTAATGGGCTTAGTTGCTGATGTATCCAAAAGAAACAGGAAAGGAAAGAAGTGATTTCATGGCTAAATATTTGTACTCACTTGTGAAGAACATGATTACCTTGTGATTGTTGACCTAAATTGGCTTTCATTGATACACCATTATGACTTGTATTCATCCTAAACTTTTATGGGTTTTTTTTTTTTTGTGCGCGCAGAAATGTAGCAATAATAAAATCAAACAAGGATACTAGATATGCCTTAGACTCTATTGTAACACATGATGGAGAGAAATTGCCATATTGGCCATTGGCAGATCTGTCTTCATTCGGACGACTGGATCCTGAGCAGGGGTGGACCCATTAAGGGTCTAGTGGGGGTAATTTTTAACATTGAAAAAAGCTCATTTTTAACCCAAGCCCAACAAAAATCTTTTTACAAAAAATTGGCCCATTCCCTTCCCCCCAATTTTCAAACCCTGCGAAGACGGTGAGGGATTCCAAATTCATTCACCATATTTTGAAAGAGGAAGAAGAAGAATGGAGAGCAAAATTTGGTAATCAATCTCTCTTTCTTATTCTTATTATTATGTTTTGATTGTTATTTATGCAAATTGCAAATTTCAAGATTAGATATGGTGGTTGGATTCAAACTTGTTTGTCTTCTTTGGATACGTCAATTGACTTAAGTTTTTAACTACAATGAAAATGGGCTCTGGGTGTGTACAAAATGGGTTCAAATTTGAGGAACGTGGGCAGTCACGGCAGTGGTTTGAGTTTACACACAGAGGAAGGAGATTTGGAAAGAATGAAAGTAAAGGAAGATCTGGTCATTGCTGACGCCTTTGAAGGATTTTAGAATGGGTTATACACATTGGGTGTTTAGTATTTTCTTTAGTTTAGCAGCTGAATGCGCATTTAGCATGTGTTTGGTTATTGCTTCTGAAAAATTGTTAATAGATTATAGTTGAATGAACTGATTGACTTTGTGAAATAGTTTAATGGACTGATTTTAAGTAAAAATGTAGCATATTTGTAACAAAAATTCCAAGAAAATCACTCACTGCTTCTTGAAATAAAAAGCTCCAGAAAATGGAATCTAAAAGCTGGGAGCTTTAGATATCCTCCGTACCCAATTCTTGAGGACCAAAATTATATACAGTGACCCCATTAACTGAATTATCCCTCTGAAAATGACTACTTTGGTCGATATTTTAGCAAAGACTACCTCCAATTTAATTTCGTGTCTTTACTAGTCAATTTTAAATAGCGTGTATACTTAAAAATATATACTTAAATTTACAAATGACTACTCTATCGAAAGACTCCGACCCTTAATGTATTGTTTGCAACTAAGACTAAGATTATAGTTGATCATTTTTGAACCAACAATC
>CAIGRP010121289.1:0-16779 GCA_903798385.1 Fraxinus cuspidata
TCAAAGTCATAGTAGTATTAACAAAATTTCCACTCAAATAATTACTGCAAAAGCCTAATGAGGGAAGCAAGTATATGAGCAGTGGAGTTGGGGCACTTTCCGAAAAGGGAACGTAGAAGTTGTGTGTGGACAGATCATCAGGAGATAATGTCTCTAAAGCAAGCATAATTTTAACATGCCTGGAAGGGCACAAGTTGAATTGTGCACTAATGTTCACGATTAATCAACCAATAATACGGCTGGATACGAAACACTATTGGCTGGTTTACGTTTGATAAAAGAAATGCAGGGTTGGAATATTGAGATAAAAAACAATTCGCAGTTGGTGGTGAAGTAAATAAAAGGGACATTCACAACCAAGGATAAAACAATGGCTGCATACCTTGTAGAAACCATAAAACTGCTTTAGGGCTTCAACAAGTTTGAACTTGTCCAAATCCTCATGGAGAAAAACAAGCATGCGGATGCCATGTCAAAAGATGGCAAGCTCAAAAGATGCGGAGCTATTTAAAATAGTTCTCCAAGAATTGCTGCCAAAACCATCAGTCGGCGAGAACATAAAGGAAATCTTGTGGACACAGGACAAATTTCATGGATGCAAGACATCATTTCCTATTTGAGAGGTGAAGTACTTCCCAAGGATAAAAAGACATCACAAAAATTACGAATAAAAGGTACTCGATACACACTGCAATGAGATGTCATTTTCAAACGAGGGTACGCACTCTCCTACTCAGATGCATAAGCTAAGACGAGGCTCATTTAGTAATCACTCTTGTGGACACTCCTTTGAGTAGAAAGCCTTAAAACAATGATATTATTGGCCTAATATGAGAAATGATGAAAATGAACTTTGCTAGGAAGTTTGATAAGTGCTAAATGTTCACATCTATATCTCGACAACCCATACAAAAATTGGTAACCAGCAGTGGCCCTTGGCTCTTTGCCAAGTGGAGAATCGACTTTGCAAGATCGTTACCTAGGAGGAGATCTAATATGAGATTTATGATAGTGGCAGTGGATTATTTTACAAAGTGGGCATAAGTTGAACCCATTTTGAACCTTATTGAGGTCAGCACTGGTAAATTCGTATGGAAGAACATTATATTCCGATTCGGGGTTCCCAACTCAATAATTTCAGATAATGAAGCATAATTATAGGGGAGGAAAGTGAAGGTAATTTGTGAAACTCGGTATCCATAAACACTTTTCCACTCCATATTTCCCTCAAGCCAACAGGTAGGTGGAAGCTATCAATAAAACACTAAAAAAATTCCTGAAAAGGAAACTCGATTTGGGGAAGGGACTATGGGCTAATGAATTGCCAAAGATCCTATGGGCATACCAACCACTGCAAAAACTGCCACCGGAGAAATCCCTTTCTTCCTAGCTTATGGGATGGAGGCTATGGTACTAGTAGAAATTGGCGTAATCTCAACAAGAAGAACAGGGTATGGCGAAAAAACAAAATGAGGAATATATGAATGCAAGCTTGGATCTTCTTGATGAAAAAAGAGATGATGCTCAAATTAAGCTCATGCATATTAGAAAATGATGAAAAGATACTTCAACCTAAATGTTCGCCAAAAACAAAAAAAAAAATTCAAAGTAGGAGATTTAGTCCCAAAAAAGGGTCTTTGTCGCAGATAAAGAGATGAGCTCCAATTCATTTGGTCAAAAATAGGAATGACCATATACTATAACCGAGGCGATGGGAGCTAGAACATATAAGATTGCAGGAAAGGATGGTGAACTACTTATGCATTGGTAGAATGGCATATACTTGAGAAAGTATTATCAATAAAATAAGAATTAATTCTTGTGAACTTAGTAAAGTCGATAAGTGATTGAGAAAGGAAGATTATGGCAATCCTAAGTGTCTTGACATATAACATAATGATGTAAGATTTAAGAATGATTCATCGGGAAAATTCAGTGGAATTAGAAAGGAAGATGAAGGAGTGATGATGACATAGGAAAGAAGTCTAGCGAGGATAAGGAACTTTCCCTCGAAATCAACACTAAATAAGGTAGCAATGCACATTCTCAATGATCAAGAAAAATGAAAGTTAAAAGCAACGCTCGCGCGCGCGCGCACACACACACACACATATATTCAAAGGTAAGGATTTCAAATTGATATTTAAACGTATATCACATTTTACAATATAACTTACCTTGGAAAATAATTTGAAAACGTCTTTCAAAAGTCTACATTTTTCAAAGCATTCAAATTGGAAAAATCAAAGGAAAATTTTGCCGAAGCAAACGTTGAGTTCGTCCAACAGTCATTTTTTTACGTGTAATGGCTACTTTGTTCGTTCAGTTTTGAATGAGGACGTCTAGTTGCTTGTCTCGTTTCATAGATAATTTTACTCATTGAACTTTATAAATACATTTACCATTTTTATTCATTGTAAGACTTTCTAAGATCATTAAAGTGAGACATTCTTGAGCAAAATTCTTTAAAGCTTACATCTTATTTATTTCATCATGTATTCAGCTCTGAAAAACTTTTGATTGATTGAATATTTGATGACACTCATTATAATTATTGAAAAGCTAGGAGGATGATCTATGTTCATTCGATAGATTATAATATTTGAGAAGTTGCTGAATTCAGCCCTTATATGTCTAATTAACTAATTCAACTCTATATCTCTATGCGAATAAATCTTAATTAAACAAAATATTAGTTCTATGAATTCATTTAATGATCACAATAATTAGTATATGTATCTTTACACATTATATTAAATTATTGAATTTTAATATGTGGTCTAAATCTAAAACTCACATCTCAATTCTTAATAGATTCACAAAATCATTCAATAATTGGCCAAAGAATTCAAAGCATTAAATTCATGAATAAAATCCACACGTATGTATTTAAAGAACTAAAATCTTGAATAAAAGAAATAAAGGGTCACACATAGAATATATTGTTTAGCTTAGCTATGAATTTATGTACTTATAATAATGAAAGAAATACGAAAAGTATAGAGTTCATAACCAGATTTTGAAATCTTGATCATGGAAAGAATTTGATCTTACACCAAGAATTTCTTAACCTCAAAAGTCTTCAAACCCTAGCTTTTGCTCTTTGATCTTGATGATTACGTGTTTTTCGCCCCCAAACTTCGTAGAACTCTCTGAAAAGTGTCAAAAACTTGTATTTACACCCTCCCCACGTTTGTGTCGAATGTAGGATTTTTATGTGCTTAAAAAACGTGACTTAAATACACCTTGACAGTGCCTTGAAGCTATAGGAGTGGCGTCGTGACTCTATATTGTGGAATTTGGTGGTGCGTTGGCACCATGATGGTAGCGTCCCGGGACCACCTTTTGGATGAAAATCTGTACTACACTTCCTTTATTATTTTATCATAACTTTCTCTTCAGTTATCTAATTGAGGGGATTCAAATTAGGTTGAAAGATATCTAAGAGGGCTACAACTTTGCTTGAAATATCTTTTTTCCAATTCGAACGTTTACTAGGTCAAAAAGGGGTCTCAATCTCCAACTAAAAATTTATAACATAATTGTGTGGTTAAAAATTGATTTGTGAAAATATTTTAATTAAATTTCACTCGTTTTTGACTTCTAATTGCATCCAATTGACCACTAGCATTCTTGAATCTTCATCGTGAGGTTCAACACAACTTTTGAGTACTTACACTTTAATCCTCCAAACTTTGAATCTTATCCATTTTTTGCCAATTTCGCTTCTTGCTTTCAATTCCACTTCCTTTCATCGAGTTTCACCTAATAAATGAAATAAACATTAAATTAGGTTATAATTGTTCCAAAGAACTATTAAATGTCTATATTTTTAAGTCCAAAAAGTGTGTAAAATACACTTAACAAACACTCCCAACCGTAAATATTTGTTTGTTCTCAAACAAAATCATAACCTAACTTAACAAACATACGAACATGCAAAATGTTTATGTTAGATAACCTATCATTTTGTCTCAGAATTGGAATCATTGTATTCAATCTATAAATAGCTTGAAAGTAGCATTATCAAAATCAATATCTACTTTTTCAATGTGTTTGTGTGTGTGAAGAATTAAGTAAAACACTATATGTTCATGAGCTGTTTCAATTCTTGACCCTCGATGGTCAATTTTTAATTTCATCACTAGTAAGATTCACACATCCCAAACTTATTATTTTTTACTCTTTTCCAGGTGTTGAATCTTTATACCAATTCCTCACCTTATTTAATTTAAATGGCTCTCACTAATTGTAAGTCAGCCTTCAACGAATAAGGATTCTGCAAATTTCGATTACTTCAACCTCCAAAACTCAACTAAGTTAACAATCCCTTATCAAAGATATAGCTTTCTCAAAAATTGTTTGGGAATTAATCAAGGCATGTAGTAGGTAAATACATTATAATAATAATTTTTTTTTTATTTTATAAGCAGACTTCTCTCTATAAAACTTTCTAAATGACCCTCGAGTCATAAAGGCTCCAATGAGACATTTCACAATGAGATAGCTTTTTTCTCTCTTTTCTATTTTTCTTTCCCCCCCTTTTTGCTATAATTAGTGCACTGCCCCTCATTAATCACACATTCTAAAAAATTGACTCTTAACTTTAGATTTTTACCTAATTTTCATTATATTAGCTTTAGACAATTCACACAAGAATTTAAACGTGGAATCCCCATTCATATCCATATCTCCCTACGACAATAAAACTTCCCTAAACTAATCTAAATTTGGTCGAAGAATGTCTATTGTAGTAATTTCTGGGTTTAACATCCAAGTTCTATTAATTCAACCTATCAAGGATATGATTCAACCCATTACTTTATAATACTAAATGTAATTCATGTGCGCAAATAGTATCAAATTTTACATGGATAAGAATAAATTAATTTAAGTATCTAACATATTCATAGTTTATAAATTAATACATAGCAGCAAATACATTAGTCGGCAAGGCTACATAACCCACACAAGCACACAATAAACAATTTTTTTAAAATTTTTTTTATATATAATATAAAGAAGTAAATATACACAATCACATAAGAATAATAGAATAAAAAACTCAATGTCGTTTTTACCCCCAAATTTAAAGTAGACATTGTCTTCAATATCATAAAATATAATCTAGCACATAAGGTGCGGGAAAAAAGAAGAAGATACTTCCTGAATTTTCTGTTTGATATTGGAAGTAGGCTTTTTGAATCATTTCCATTCCATTCTTGAGCTTATCAAGCTTCCTCCATTCGATATTTTTGTACCTTTGAAAAAAGAAGACAAATATAAGAGTAAAAAAAGGTGTAACAGTTATAATGTTGTGTATATGATAACCACTTTTTTACGTCCCTAGAGCCTTGAAAAATGTGTCATATGTATTTTTTTACATTTTTTTTCACTCAAATATATGATTTCCTTTTAATAGGCTTAATATAGATATGTTGACACTCTTATCAAAATAGAAAATGCCTAAAACTAATGCACCTTAATAGATTATATGCAATCTAAATATAGAAAGCATAATAAACAAAAGGGTAAGAAATTGTGTTGTCTCGCAATAAGTGCTTAATTTAAAGTCTTTAGCTAGACTTTTGCACAAGTATTTCATGGCACTTGAATACAGCTTTGGATGTCCTGCTTATGTTGCTCAATTTGAATTTGTTTCATATTTCATACGTCCTCCAAAATCGGACTTTGGCATTTTGAATACGGTATGACTTGCCTAAATTTCCCAATTCAAACTCAACTAAGAATACTTCAATTTTCTCATTGACTTTAATCACAAAATCAATGAAATAGGATGTTTGCATGCCAATCCCATCTTCTTTGAATGCCACTAATTCGTTTGGCTCCTTTGTGATTAATTTATTCGTTTCTACATGTACTTCTTCTTTAGTTAGTTCCTCGAGGTTGAATAATGAAGGGATCCTCATTTGGCATGCTATTTGGCTCATCTAAAATTACTTGATCTTCAACCTTCTATATTTTTGCAAGATGATGTCTCTCGTAACTATTTCACCACCATCATCTTGTTCTTCATATGGATCATCGAAGATAGCTTTCCTTACTTCCTCTGGAGTTGCCAATAACAAGCAATTTTTTAGTACAATACATTGCACCACAATATTCAAAAGTTGGTCCAATCTTCCCATAAACAATAGATTTGATATTTAATCCATTTGGCCAACCATCCTTATCAAATACGATTGGTTGATTGTATCCCCACTTTTTAAGTTCTTGTCCGAAGGAGAATTCTCGAAAGAGCATGTCCCATTTATTTAAGTCGGGATAGATCATTGTGAATTTTTGACCTCTTGCTTCCTTTCATTCCCTTTCAATAAAAAAAAAGAAAAATAAGTAGATCAATTGAAAATAAAAGGAAAAAAAATCAAACAAAAGCAATAAATTATTAAAACCATTATTAAATAAAAATAGTCTACGACAACATCGCCAAAAACTTGTTGTTGATTTTAATATCCCGCAAGTGTACGGATTGTAGCAACTAATATAGTGGACAAATGAGACCGGATATCGTTCCCATGACGACTACTATCTAGCAATTTGTTTAATTATCCCTAACTTTAATTTGATCGAAAACAAATAATAAGGTTTGTGATTGGTGTCTAAATTATTCTAACTATACTAAATTATCTAACGTACACAATTTATCGAATTTAGGTTTTAAAAGTATGAATGTAGATGTTAGGACTTACAAATCAAGATTCATTACTATTGTAGTGTTCGGTCGAATTATTTTAAAGTATTCAATTTACCTCTCTTAAGTTCTCATTGAATCTATTTAACCGTCTATGCAAATCAATTTTAGTTAAACGAAATATTAGTTCTAATAATTCATCTAATGACCGCAATAATTGTATCTCTATCTCGATTCGTAATAGATTCACAAAATCATTGAATAATTGGCCAACGGATTCAAATGATTAAATTTGTGAATAAAATTACCACGTATGCATTTAAAGAACTAGAATCTAGAATAAAAGAAATAAAGGGCCGCATATAGATTATATTGTTCGCCCTAGCTATGAATTATTGTACTCATAATAATGAAACAAAAATAATAAGTATAGAGTTCATAACCGGATTTTGAACTATTGATCACGGAAAGAATTAGATCTTGCACCAACAATTTTCTTCAAGCTCAAATGTCATCAAACCCTAGCTTTTGTTCTTTGATCTTGATGATTATGTGTTTTTCTACACCAAATTGTGTGGAACTCCCTCAAAAGTGTCAAAGATATATATTTATACTCCCTCGCAATTATGTCAAATGTAGGGTTTTTATGAGCTTCAAAATGCGCCAAAAATGCGCCCTAGATACACCAGGTGGTGCATCGGCGCCATAGGAGTGGCGCCGCAACTCTGTATTATGGGATTTGGTACTGTTGTGGTGCCACCTTTCGGGTGGAATGCACTGCACTTCCTTTAGTATTTTTATCGGAACTTTCTTTCCTAATATTCGATTGAGGCGAATCAAATTGGGTTGTAAAGATAACTCAAACGGCTACAACTTTACTTGAATTAGCCTTTTTTTCCAATTCAAACTTTTACTAAGTCAAAAAGGGGTCTTAATCTCTGGCTAAAAATCTGGAACATACTTGTGCGGTTGAAAATTGATTTGTGAAAATATTTTGATTATATGCTTAGCTCTTTTTTCTTCAAAATGAATTTTTGAACAGTGATTTGACCTCATTTCAACCACACATTATTCAATAAAATAATATTATACACAAACCAAAAACTTTTCCTTATTTTTTAACCACCATTTTCCATCATAACAATATCAAAAATGAATTTTTTGAAAAAAACATGGGGCTCAAACAAGCCCTATATTTCACTCCTTTTTTGACTTTTAAATGTTTCCAATTGACCCTAACATTTTCGAATCGTCATTATGAGGTTCGACACAACTTTTGAGTATTCACACTGTAGTCTCCAAATTTTGGATCTTGCCTCTTTTTCGCTTATTTCTTTCAATTCCACTTTCTTTCATTGTTATTGTTAGGTTTGACACAACTTTTGAGTATTTACATTATAGTCCCCAAATTTTGGATCTTACCATTTTTTCGCTTCTTTCTTATAATTCCACTCCCTTTCATCAGGTTTAACCTAATAAATGAAATATACAATAAATTATGTTATAATTGTTAAAAAAAAAAAAGCTATTAAAAGTCTACATTTTTAAGTATAAATAAGTGTATAAAATATACTTATCATGCATACAAATATTATTAAAGTTGATGGAAAATCGGATCAAACCATTTCAAATCCTAGACAGGAGTTCGATGAAAAGGATAAATGAAAATTGTCTTTCAATGCTAGAGCCAAAAATATACTTTAATGTGCTTTAGATAAAAATGATATTAATCAAATTAGCACATGTGACTCAACTTTTGATATTGACAGGCCCAAAAAGTCACTAACTTGGGCAGTAGCAAAATAAAAGAAACCAAAATAAATCTTTTGGTTAAATACTTTGAAGATTTCTTCATGAAATAACATGAACATATTGTTTACATGATTACTTGATTCACCGATATTATTAATAACCTCCAAGGCACTAATCGAAAATTTACTCACGGTGAACTTGAAAGTAAAATGCTTAGGTCTCTATTGAAGGATTGGATCTCTCTAAGGATGTTGATAGAAAACTCCAAAGATGTCAACATATATTCATTAAAAGATCTCTATGGAACATTGATGACTTATGAGCTCAATAATGCCGAAACAAAAGAGAAAACAAGAAAAAGCAAAGAAGAATCAAAGGAACCTCCTAAATGCCAAATTGCCTTAAAATCGGTAATTGATGAAGCCACTACAAGAGAGAATATGAGCGAGGAAGAAATTGATGATCTAGTTCATCTTGTCAAAAAATGGAGAAGGTTTCACAACAATCGACGATTTCAAAAGAAAAGGGAAATGGAGAAGAGAAAAGCAAAAAGGTAATTTGCTATGATTGTGACAAACCCAATCACAAGAGAACCAAGTATCCAAATAAGAAGAGATTTATCAAAAAGAAAGCACTCCAAGTGACATGGGATGAAAGTGACGACGAAGATGATGATGAAATTGGAAGTCAAGAAGAAGTTGCAATTATGTGCTTCATGACGATCGAAGATGAGATAAATTTTAATGAAAAATATTTCATATGAAGACTTATCTATTTCTTATGATGAGATTCTTGAGAAATTTGAAAAACTTGCTTTAAATCACTCTATCATCAAGAAGAAACACTCGTTATTGAAAAATGAAGTATAGATAATTTTAAAATCTCAAAAGGATTTTGAAAAAGCAAAAATTGATCTCAAATCCTTGATTGAAGAAAAATCCTCTAAAAAGAGAGAGAGTTGAAAATTTAACTAAGATTGTTTACAAGTTCACTCAAAGCAAGAGAAATTTTAAAGCACATGACCAGATATAATATGTTACTATCAAAGTTCAAAAAGAATGATGGATGTCATGTCATATTTGGAGATAATGCAAAAGGAAAGATCAAATTATTGAATAATTGAATTGCGTACAAATTATTTATACGAAAATTATTAATTAAATGTGTTTGATTGATTTAGTTTTCAAACTAGAAAACATTATACTTATTCCTTTTTTAATCGGTTGGTAGATGAGAGAAGGAATAGATGAGAGAGAGAAAGAGAGAGTGAATTACTTAGAAAATAAAAATCACCTCTTCCTAAAGAAGTATTATCCTCGTTTTCAAAGAAAAATGGTCACGTGACAAAAAGAAGGAAAATATTTTCCTTGGAAAAAATTGTGAATCAAACATCAAAAAAGTAGAAAATTAGGTGGAAAAAACACATTTCCATGGAAAATTGGCAATCAAACGCACTCTTAGTGAATAATGTGATAAATGTTATCATATTAATTTTGACTCTTCCAATTGCCTTATTCAGGATGCTACATCGAAAGTGAAGATGTCAATAGGAGGCCGAAATAAAGATGTTTATATCACATATATTGAATTTGAAAGTAATGACAAATGTTTGTTAAGTTAAATGATACTTGGTTGTGGCATAGAAGATTAGGTCATAATAGTATGAACTTAATTTAAAAAATTCCAAACATTATTTTGTTAAAGGCTTGCCAAATTTGAAATTTGAGAAAGTCAAAATTTGTGATGCATATCAATTTGGAAAGCAAGTAAAGAGCTCCTTTGAATTAAAGCAATATTCTTCAACGACATGACCTTTACAACTTCTCTACATGGATTTTCTTGGACCATCTAGAACCGCTAGTTTAAGTGGTAAACATTATGCATTCGTCATTGTTGACAATTTTTCTAGATTTACTTGGGTATTATTCTTAAACCTAAATGACAAAGCTTTGAATGTATCTAAGCACTTACAAAAAAATGTTAAAAATGAGAAGGGATATACTATTACAACTATTAGAAGTGATCATGGTGTAGAATTTGACAATATCGCATTTGATAATTCTTGCAATAAAAATGGATATGAACACAATTTCTCAGCTTCTAGAACTCCTCAACAAAATGGTATAATAGAAATGAAGAATTGTACATGGCAAGAAATTGCTAGGACTATGCTAAATGAAAATAGTTTGCCAAAACATTTTTGGGCCAAAATCATTAACACCGCTTGCTACATTGTTAATATAGTTTTAGTTAGTTGAAAGAAAATGAAAACTCCTTTTAAGCTTTGGAAAAATAGTGTTCCCAATACCGGTTATTTCAATGTTTTTGGTTGCAAGTGCGTTATTTTAAAGACAAGAAAATTTGGGAAGATTTGATTCAAAATTCAATATTGGAATCTTCCTTAGACATTCATCAACTGCAACGCTTATAGAGTTTTCAACAAAAGAACATTAGTCGTTGAGGAATTTATGCATGTGATTTTTGATGAAAATAATCCTCTTGATCAAGAGAAATGTCTTCGATAATGTAGGTTTGGAGATTCCTTTCGAACAAATGAACATCCAAGATTAAAACAAGGAAGATCAACCTAAATATCAACATGAGGAAGAAGCAAGGTAAAGTAGAATCTTTCGAAGTACAAAATGATCCAACTCTAATTAAGGAATGGAAGTTTGTTCCTTCTCACCCAAAAGAACTTATTATGGTGATCCATCCAAAGGTATCAGTACTAGATCTTCTACTAGAAATCATTTCTATAGTTGTGCATTGTTTTTGCAAATTGAACCAAAGAATTTTAAAAAAGTCGAGTTTGCAAAATTTTGGAATCTAGATATATAAGAAGAACTAAATCAATTTGAAATTAATCATGCTTGGGATTTAGTTGTTAGACCAAATATTCAAACCATTAATGGTGCAAAATGGTTTTTCAGAAATAAACGAGATGAGAAAGGGATACTTGTGTGTAACAAGATGACACTGGTGTCCCAATGTTACAATCAAGAAGAAGGCATCGATTTTGAGGAAACTTTTGTACCAATTGGTAGATTAGATTCTATTCGCATGCTTCTTGTATTTAATTGCCATAAATGATTCACTCTTTATCAAATAGATGTTAAAAGTTTATTTTTAAATGGTTTCATACAAGAAGTCTCAGTAGAGCAGCCCCCGATTTCAAAGTATATGGATTAAGTTTTCAAACTTAGAAGAGCTCTTTTTGGTTCAAAGCAAGCTCCTAGAGCTTACTATGAACGATTGAGCAAGTTTTTACTTTTAAACAGTTTTTCAATGGGTAAAGTGGATACTACCCTCTTTATCAAAACTAAAAAGAATGTAGGATTTTTATGGGCTTAAAAAACGTGACTTAAATACACCCTAACAGTGCCTTGATGCTATAGTCGTGGCGTCGTGACTCTATATTGTGGAATTTGGTGGTGCGTTGGCACCATGATGGTGAAATGTTTTCTAAATGTATGAGCAGAGTTCAAAAATGAGCATGATAGAAGAACTCAAATTTTTCCTTGAACTCCAAATAAAACAAACTAATGATGAAATATTTATTAGTCAAAATAAGTACATATTGGACATGCTCAAGGATTTGAAATGAAAGAATTGAAGCCAATGAACACTCCGATGAGCTCATCCATAAAATTTGACAAAGATGATGAAGGTACTTTCGCTGATGTAACAAAAATTGAGGTATGATTAGATCCCTTCTTAACTTAAGCGTAAGTAGTTATGTTATTATGTTTTTGTATACCGTGTGCTATATTTCAGTCCAATCCTAAAGAATCACACTTTAGTGCCTTGAAACAGATCTTTCGACATCTTAGTGTTACTAGAACTTTAGGTCTTTGGTATCTAAAGGTCACCCGTATTGACTTGCCTAAACTATTCAAATGCCGATTGGGCCGATTTTATAATTGATCGTAAGAGTGTTAGCGGAAGACGTCATTTCTTGGCTTTGCACTAGCTTCGTGGTTTAGTAAGAAAAAAAATTATGTTTCGTTGTCTACTGTCAAAAGCCAAATACATCTCTACCGCTAGTTGTTGTGCACAAGTTCTAGGTTCGAAACACACCCTTAGTGACCATATATCGATCATGTATGATAACAAAAGTGCCATAAGTTTATGAAAAAAAAATCCTATTTTACACTCTAACTAAACTCGTTGAAATTAGACATCACTTTTTGAGAGATCATGCATAGAAAAGGGGATATTTTATTAGAATTTATAAATAATTGGTCGATATTCTTAGTGAACCACTAGCTCTCGATAGATTTTCATTTATTCAAAGTGGTTTGGGTATTATTGATGAATTCAAAGTATGTGGCTTATTATTTGCATGTGTTAATTTATTCATGTAATTGTTGATTTTATGTGTACAATATATTTATTAGTCCATCCTTAAAATCATACTTCCATATGAGTAGCGAATGAGGAAACAGATGTTCACATGTCATTTTTAAAAAAAAGATTCGGACACAAAATCGGACGTTTGATCTGGGTAGTCCGGATTGACAAAAAAATTAGATTTTTCAACCCGGACATCCGGATGGCGATGTGGACATCCAGTTGGTCGAGAAATTAGTTTTTAAAAATGCGAACAGGTCATTTTTTTCATCTTCTTTCTTTATTTTTCCCATTTCTCTCCTTAGATCTACTCTATATCTATCAACTTTCATTCTCAATCTCTAAACCACTCACTAAAAATAAAAAAACCCATCACTCTCACATTTCAAATCTAACAAAATCCCTAAATTTCATCCACCAAAATCTCTCACTCATTCTGAAGTCCGAATCCTAAGTCTTAATTTTTCATTTTCAAGTCTTTCAACGCCATTTCCATCACGCCAAGGATCAATATGCCGGGAAAGAAACTAAGGAGGGAGATGTTGCCAACTCCTTTATCGGGATGAACTGGTGATGTCAGAGAATTTCTTTTGAAAAATCACCCATTCTCATGGGCAAGAATGTTGGTTTTACTGGTTTTATTGTTGAAGCCCTTGGATTTCATATTGAAAAATATTTTGAAAATATGGGCTGACTGTCAGTATCCACTTTGGAAGAAAATGCATATCTTTGAATCATGATTTTTTTTTTATTAAAACATGAATGTTACTCCTAGGGCAGATAGGATTTCATGTTTACTTAAAAACACACGGATTGACATCACAAAAAATCTTATCCAAACAATCCTTGAGCTCCCAAATGTGAAAATCAAATTTTAAACATTAGATTCATCCTACTTTTGAGGGAAATAATCCATTTTAGCTTGTCATCGAGTAACGGGCAAAATATTTGAAAATCCTACCAACGTTAGTGCAAATCAACTCACTTTAACTTGTAAAGTGCTACAAAAATATTATTTCGCATATTATACTCCATCGGAAAGGTCATCGAGATGAAGTTAACAATTTTGATCTCTTTCTTCTCGACTCCTTCTTGGTTAGGCAAAAACCGGATTTTCCAACTATTGTCATTGGACATATGAAAATTGTTCATTCCACAAGAAACATCAATGCTTTACTTTACGGTATTCTACTTAACAAAATTTCCAAACACTTCAACGTCCTTTTGGTTGGTGAGGCTTTCATATCTCTTCATCCCACTGACACTATCAACATCAAAACTCTTAAGTGCATGAAGATTGTTAAAGAAAACAAGCAATGGGTGGTCCAGACCAAGGGAACTGATGTGGAGTTGGGGCCTTTGACTTTACCTCTTGAAGAGGGTGAAGATGACGATGCACCAGACGATGTTTCGGGCTCTAGTGCTCCTCTCCTACCGGCGGTTTCACTTTTACCAAGGGTCATTACAATCTCCTCAATGGGCACATTGACGCACTTACCTCTTCCGGTGATGGCTTTGCCGATTACTTCACCAAGTGGTAGCTCAACAAGAGGCACTCAATGTTCAACAAGAGGGAATACATGCTCAACAAAAGGATCTCAATGAACAACACATGGCATTTCAAGGTCAACAAAATTCCTTCTATGCCCCGCTTTGATGTACTTTTCCCTCCACCTCTTCTTTCGGAGTCTTAGACATGATTTACATTTTATGGATATGTATTTTAAAACCACTTATGTTGGTCGAATTTATTGATGTCTTTAACTTTCGTGAACTCTCATTTTTCTTTTTTGTGCCTATGAATTTGATATCATCTATTTTAAATTGATTGGCATCATGTGTTAACTTAAGGGGGAACTAATATTTCCTCTGGTTGTGTTTTGATCTTAAATGCTATATCTTTTTACTTATACCAAAAGTGGGAAAATATATGAGATGATATGCTTGGTGAGGATGTATGTTTGATTGATGGATATACTTGAAATGGCTATTAGCTTGTAAAAGATAGGAGGAATATATGAATTACATGTGAAATCTAAGATTTATATTCCTTATCAATTGTTTGATCATACTCTACAATCATCTTGTTCGCCATTATCAAAAAGGGAAAAACTGTTGACCTAGAGTTGACTTTGTCCTTAATGTTTTGATCATAGCGAACAAGTTAAATTTTGTTTATAATAATTAAATTTAAGTTTTCAAAGCATTCGATGAAAAATTTAAGTTTTTTATGGTCACATTGTGAGTTGCGACCAATCTTTGTGTATCGACCTCTTCACGGTAATGATATCTTCTTCATGCCCCGGAGGAAGATTCTAAGACATTGTCCTATGTTATCAATTAAAATTCACGAAGGATTAGTGGTAAACCATGCCTCTGCCAGTAAAGCCTAAGTGCTTTAAATGATGAAACACTTCCCTATGGGCGATGCAAGCAAATCCAAAATTAGACTTTCACTTGAAATCTGAAAAAAACATCACAAGCTTACCGCAATTTTTTTTTCCATTCGTTAAGTAGTAACCACAATAATCGAATATCCAACATGTCGAACATTTTACTTCACAAGCAACAGAAATGCCGATCCATTGGATCTCCAAGCTTGTTTGACACAATAGTGGAGGAGATAAGCTCCCACGGAAGAAAGTATAATCGTAATTATCACCATGATGATAGGAAGGAAGAAAGTTTACTTAAATCTTCTTACTCTGCTCCACACTTTGAGGAGTACGAAGATAAACCATTGAGATCTTATTAGTTAGATGATGAGGATGAGAGCTTGCCATTTTCAAAGGATGTCAAGGAAATTCCTATTCTGGATAATTTTGTTCGGTCAAACCTAGAAAAGTATAACGGGCATGGATATCATATATATCACTAATGACTAAACGACATACATAAAGCAAAAAAATGCAAGTCTGACGCTCAAATGCCAATCCTTACACTTGATATTGATTGGTTCGATAAAAAAGATGGTATGACAAACTGCTTCTATCTTCATTAGGAGTTGCCCACAATTGAAGCTGGCTCTCCTCGGATCCTTTGATAAAAGTTGACTTGACAAGGTACCCACTACGAGGATAAATAACATGAGGCAAGAGAAAAGGAAACTCTGAAAGTCTATTTCGCTCTATTTAGCACTGAGCTCATTGCTTGTGAAACCATATCCAACGAAAAAGTGGGACGCTTTGTGGAATTGATTATGGATGGAATTACCTTTTTGGATAGATGTTCGCAACAAAAAATCTTACCATCTATCATCAACTTATAAATCTCATTCGGATCAAAGCAGAAGATACAGCAAAAAATAGGAAGAAAATAGAGCAATGACGAACAGAGAAGTTAAAAGATAAAGGATAGGCTTCCATAATGGACAAAGGCTACCAAAGCAGAAATACTTGCATTTTGACAAATATGAAGGAAGAGTGCAGACTGTATTTGTAGAACCCTGAATTTCTTTAGTTGTGTTGCATTTAATTTATTTGCCACTAAATAGGAATGTCAGGTCCAGTCCTTATGCAAGTCAATTTGTTATGCTCTATACTTATGATCTAATGAAAATCCTTATAGTTGTGGGACCAAAGTGAAAATAAGTATTAAATTTTATATTTTATTTAATTGGGCCAAATAGTTGACTATTGAAGGAGTTAGAATTACCTATCAATATTAGGTTCATTTTGAAGCCGGTAATAAATTGCAAATCATGGACTCAAAAAAAAGTTAATTTCGATAAGTTAAACTCAAGTTAGAGCCAAATAAGAAAACTACTGAGTTAAAAATATTAGCTTTCGATTTAGACTAAATTACCATAGTAATATTGAACTTGTTTAATAGCTTATAATTAATTATCGGTACTATACTCAAGAAAAATGTATTTTGGATAAGTTTGAATTAAGATAGAACCAATAAAAGAATAAAGATGTAATGAAATAGTAAATTAAAATACTTTCCATTCCATCATCTTTATTTGTTTTCGATATTACAGTTTTAAAGAAAAATCAATTAGATATACATGTAATTAATGATAT
>CAIGRP010121305.1:0-26505 GCA_903798385.1 Fraxinus cuspidata
AAAAAAAAAAAAAAAAGGAATTGGGTCGTGAAAAAACAAACGAGATGGGCTTGAGTCCAAACGAAAAGCCCATGAAACAATGGAACTGTCATCTGTATCTGTGCCCTAATATAGATATAGATTGATATAAAAGAATACCCTACCTTCTAAAACTTCCTCTACACCGTAACCCTAAAAATCGCAGCCGCAATTTGTCCGACTCCGAAGGTAAATCCTCCAATTTCGTTAGATTTTTCCTCTATGTTCTCTCCAATGCTCTTGATGTTGTCCATTTTTAATGTGTTCATAGTTGTAATCATTTCCTTTTTCTTCATAAAAAAATTATTTTTCAGTAAATTAGAATTGTTGAAGGAAAATGACGTTCGGAGAACTCGCTTGCACCTATGCTTGCCTGATTCTTCATGATGATGGCATCCCCGTCACTGTAACCTTTCTTCCAACCCTATTTATTCGTGTATATATCATTATCAGCGTATGAATAATGGCTTTTGTTTATGAATCTTAGTTGTTTCTTTTTGTTTTTGCTAAAATCCGCCTCTTTTAACGCTGACTGGTTAAGGCCGCTAACGTGTCAGTGGAATCTTACTGGGCAAGCCTTTTTGCTAAGCTCTGTGAGAAGAGGAACATTGAGGACCTTGTCACGAACGTTGGAGCTGGTGGTGGTGCCGCGGTAGCAGTTGCTGCCCCTGCCGGTGGCGCTGGTGCTGCTGTTGCCGCAGCTGCCCCGGCCGTTGAGGAGAAGAAGGTATTGGATTTACTTCATTTATATATTTATCCGATTGTTCACGATATGATACTTGTATTCTATTACATAATAATTTTCGATTTTAATACTTTGAACATTTAACTTTTAGATTAATAAATTAACAATATGCTTTTGAATAATTATTTTCCAGGAGGAGCCCAAGGAGGAGAGTGACGACGATATGGGTTTCAGTTTGTTTGATTAGAAGAAGCTATTTTGAGTACGTTTGTAGGTTTTATTTTCGAGTTTTGTTAACTCATCATAGTTTTGTTACGTTTTGAAAGATTATTATGTTCATGAAATGATGGCCTATCCAAATTTCGTAAGACATTGAGCAGCAATTGAATTTTGGTTAACTTGGTTTCTCTTGATTTGTTGTTTTACTTTTGGTCATTAATATTGATGTTGGAATTTGCAAATCTAATCTGGTAGCTTTTTCCTATTATCTTTGATTCTTGATGCCAACCATTGATTCCCTGAAATATTTGTGCACAGATGAATTTGTTTCTTGATTCTGACCACTGCAGCCACATTGTTAATTAAGGGCACGATTTTTCATTTTTTTTTAATTTCTTGTTTGATTTACAGAGATGATTTATGCCTGTTACATTCAATTACAAGCTCTTCCTTTGTCTCATTTATGTGGGATGGGAATGCTGCTTTCATATTATTCATTGATGATTATAAATTTATAATTGTAATATCGTTCTTGTTAGTCAGGGGATTATGTTTAGGCTTTATACCTTACATGAGATTCACCTGCAAGTTTCCCTTGATATTACATGTGTCTAAGCAGACTTTGGGGGCATTTTATAGATTTTTAAAACTAAAGAACTTTTAAGTGTATGAATGTCCGGTGTTCAAACTGGTTTTGATTTTTATAGAATTCTCTAGTTTAGTAGACTTTTATATGGAAGATATAAATGCCAATATTCACAATTTCTCCTTGTGCATCCATACGGAATTTTGTAGACTTTCTAGGGAAAAACAAGTTAAACACAGGAAGGGATTCTTCTCATTGTGTTGTTCCTTTTCACCTGGTAATAAACTTTTATCTGTTGCCAGATGGTTTTTTACGTTCTACTTGAGTTTATGGTTAAAATCTCTGTGACTAGGGTTCTGAGTTATTTTATTTTCTTGTTAATAGAATGTTTCATAAGTTATTTCATTATTTTTCTTGTACCTTTTTTTTTTTATTATTGTTATCTTATAGGAGTAATGGTTGCAAATTTTGAAATTCATTAAGATTGTTAGGCTGCATTAAAACAAGAGAAATCAACAGAAGCAAGAAGAATTTATAAATTATTTTAACTTCTTTGGAAAGTAGCTATATATATTTCTTAGGTTTTTATGATGTGTTCATAAATTAAAAAATTAAACCTTATATGTTGTATGAAATTCTTTAGACATTGAGCAGCAATTGAATTTTGGCTAACTTGGTTTCTCTATGATTTGTTGTTTTACTTTTGGTCATTAATATTGATGTTGGAATTTTCAAATCTTATCTGGTATCATTTTTCCTATTATCTTTGATTATGTTCGTGAAATGGTGGCCTGTCCAAATTTCTCGAGACATTGAGCAGCAATTGAATTTTGGCTAACTTGGTTTCTCTAAGATTTGTTTTACCTGATGTTGGAATTTACGATTCTGATCTGGTAGCTTTTTTCCTATTATCATTGATTCTTGATGCCAATCATTGATTCCCTGAAATATTTGTGCACTGAGATGAATTTGTTTCTTGATTCTGACCACTGTAGCCACATTGTTAATTAAGGGCACGATTTTTCATTTTTTTTTTTAAATTTCTTGTTTGATTTACAGAGATGATTTATGCCTGTTACATTCAATTACAAGCTCTTCCTTTGTCTCATTTATGTGGGATGGGAATGCTACTTTCATATTATTCATAGATGATTATAATTGTAATATCGTTCTTGTTAGTCGGGGGATTATGTTTAGGTCTTATATTTTTCTCGTACCTTTTTTTATTATCTTATAGGAGTAATGGTTGCAAATTTTGAAATTCACCAAGCGCGTTAGGCTGCAGTAAAACAAGAGAAATCAACAGAATTTATAAATTATTTGAAATTCTTTGGAAAGTAGCTATTATATATTTGCTAGGTTTTTATGACGTGTTCACAAAATTAATAATTTAAACATTATATGTTGTACGAGACTCCCAAATTTATGATAATGCTTTCCCAAATTGCGTGTTTATATTCGTTGTTTATTTCTATTACGTTACAATTTTAATGACTTCTAATTTTACCAAATATTCACGTAATGTCCCAAGTCGTTGACACCTTTTCTTGTCAAATGTGGTTCTTTACTCTCAAATCTGAGAGCGGTTCAAAATCAAAGCGGCCATTTGAGAATTCACTCACTGCTTTAATCTGCCCAATTTTATAATTATTCTATTCTCTAATATATTTTACTGAATGGAAGATATGATTTGTAACACTTCCATTGTGTGGATTATGTTGAATCTTACTAGGAAGGCGACTTGTTGAATTTATACTTTTGTACATTAAGCCTCTTTTTGGTTATGGTTTACAAACGACTTTGAGCAATGCTGTGTACAAAATTAGTTTACGAAATTGGGTTACAAAATGAGTGGCAAGATTTAGATTTTTATTGAAGTTCAATAGAAAATAAAATTGATCAAAAATCCCTAATATGAGATTTGGGTTTTTGTTTTTTTCTCAATTAAAAACCTATCAAGTTCCCATTCTTGCAATCAATTCGACAATCAAAACTATGTAGATAGGGTCATAGATTAAGAGATATTTTATACATTTCAATTAAATTTTTACTAGGGCACCAGCTAAGATTGGTGGATGTAGTTGGCAAAACGCTAGAAGCGAGCAGGGAGAAAGAGAAGTGAAGGAATGAAGACCGTGATTTTGGACTTTGGAACCGAGTTTAAAAAGGCCAAACTCTCTCAACCCAAAACAAATGGGCCAAAATTGGAAAAAAAGGCCCACCTGAGGTCTTCTTCTTCATTCTTCCCGTCTTCTCCGTTCTCTCTGCAAAGTTGCAACAAGCAGTGACCTGCAACAAGCAGTGACCTGGCGGCTCCCAACGGTATTAGGACTTTGGCGGATCCACCATGAGTGGTCGTGCCCTCTCGCCGGGTGCTGGGTCCGCCCTTGATCACGAAGTAGATGAAATAAGAGTGCCAATTTTAGAGCATGTTTGGCTAAGTTGAAATAAAATAAAAATTACTTTTAACTTTTGTTTTGCTTAGTTTAAATAACAAAGGTTGCTTATTATTTTCAATTTTGATAAATAAAATATATTATTTTATTTTAAATTTTACTTATTTACTTTTAACTAATAAGTTTTATATGTAAAATCTTTAAGCTTAGCACGACATGTCCACATGTTTGGCAGAGATTAAAAAGATTCACTCACTGCTTTAATCTGCCCAATTTTAAAATTATTTTATTCTCTAATATATTTTACTGAATGGAAGATATGATTGTAACACTTCCATTCTGTGGATTGTGTTGAATCTTACTAGGAAGGCGACTTATTGAATTTATACTTTTGTACATTAAGCCTCTTTTTGTTTATGGTTTACAAACGACTTTGAGCAATGCTGTGTACAAAATTAGTTTACAAAATGTGGTTACAAAATGAGTGGCAAGATTTAGGACAATGATTTTAAAAATTTCTTTTTAAATTAATGGTTTAGGTCTTCTCACGCTCACTTTGTCAAACAATTTTGTAATCCAATTTTGTACAGGGCATTGCACAACTACTTTTTACAACATTTAGAGAGATGTGCAAGTGTTACACAACTAATTTATGTTTACTTATAATCAAAATGGTCTGTAAATACTTTTTGAACAAGCAACAAGGAAGTGTGTGTAAATTGTTTAAAATTTATATAGATAGAATGAGTAATGAATATGTGGGTAAAATTTATGAATTTTACGAAATATGTGAATAAAAAATGATTTTTGATTGATTATAAACAATTTTATAGATATTAGCTAAACATGGGCTTAAAGTCTTGTTTACAAACTGTTTATAATTTATTACTCATGTTTGATTGAAATTAAAATTTAGATTTTTATTGAAGTTAAAGTTAAACAATTAATTTTAATCATATATTTTATGGAACTCACAATTATTTAATCACACATTTCATCAACTTTATAAAAATATGTTAAAAATTTGATTTTATCTCCCCTAAACAGAATAGCATTTTATTTACATATTTCATAAAAGGCACAAATGTTATTCACTTATTTTCACCTATTTAAAATTTAAATTTGTGAAGGGCAAAATAGCTTTGATGCATTCAAACCAAAAATTTGAATATCGTATCTTCTCAATAAATATGAAAGTCATCTACTTACTGTCTGAATTCATTACTTAGAACCAAATAGAACTGAACAAGAACTAACGGGTTGTTCTTTTTGCCGTTTTCAGTCTCATTTTCTGTTTTCAATTTTCCAAAATAGTGAAAACACGTTTATTTACCCATTTTCAAATATGAATTTCCGAAAACGAGTCTAAAATTTACAAAGAAAACTTGAAACATCAAAAATGTCGTTTTGAGTGTTTTCAGTAAAAACAAAGACAAAATTTTCAAAACATGTTTTGGCTATTTTAAGTTAAGCTGTCAACAAAAACCACAGCCATCGCCGCCTGCATCACACCGTCGTCGCATCGGTGCACCACCAAAATCGCTGTCAGCGACGTTGTGAACAAAAATCACCGCCGACAACATCGCCACAACAGTAGAAGAAAAAAAAAATCGTCGCACACCACTGCTATAGCCACAACCGTCGCACACCACCGTCATAACCACAACCACCGCCGACAATGTCGCCATAATGGCAGAAGAAAAAATCCGTCGCATCACGCACACCACCGTCACAGCCACAACCGTGACCTAAAACCGTCGCACACCACGCACCCAAAACCATTGCACACCACCACCATAATCGCGACCCAAAACTGTGGACCACCACGCATCCAACCACTGCGACAGCTCCGCTGTGGTCTTCGGCGTCGGCGGCCTTGCGAGGGAGAGAGAGAGAGAGAGAGAGGATGGGAAGAAGAACAAGTTTTTCACTTTTTTTTTTTTTTGAAAATAATTCTTCAAAATGACAAAAAAAATACATTTTCAACAATTTCAAAATGGACTCTCAAAACACAAAACAAAAATAAATTCAAAACGAAAAACTGAAACACGAAGAGAACCGCCCTTAAATGTCCGAACTAGTATCCACCTTTGATCCCTAAATTTATCCTTTGGGGGCAGTTTAACATGATTTATAGTTCTTGTATAAAAGTTTTTTAAAAATGTTGTTCCAAAGAATTATCCAAATATTTTTTAAAATTGCTTTTTAATCCCATAGACAATTTTTGACTTTTCAATAAGAGGCATGCTTGGTGAACAGGAAAAATCTGTATGAGGGAACTATAGAAGAAGACGTGGCTTCTTTTCATTGGAACTTGGCGAAAAAAAGGATTTTTCTCGGAATTGCCTTTCAAGTTTCAATAATTGGACCCTAACTACCTTTCCATACTGATTCGTCGACCTTGTCTTGGATTAAGAATAAATTAATGAAACAAACCTCTTAACGAAGACACGTAATCCAATAACGACCAACCTTACAACACCACGTTTGACCATTCATTCATGTATGTTCGTTATGATTTAATAAACTTCCAGAAAATTCACAAACCAAGAAACTCATCCGAAATTGGATGACGTGTCAATTGGCCTAATCAACAACATGGAAACTTCCTTTCCTTCCACAATTCAACTTCCAGATTTTTCCCAAATATATTTCTTCCATTCTTCACAATCAAGAATCAATTTCAATTCTCCAATAATCAAAGCATAAAAGTTTGCTTAATAAGTTAAAATTTCTCAACCCCTTCTCTTGGTTTCTTTCTTAAGATCAGTTCTTGAAATCAGAATCAAATTTTGTAATAAGCCAAAGCAACAAAAAAGCAGCTTATAAGTTAACCCTTATATTGGATTCTCGAGATCAGTTTCTTGAAATCAACATGATGTCAATTTTCAGTTCGTTTGATGCACTTTGTTTAGAGTCGTTTGGCCGGAAAGTTGCTCCTCCTTGGGCTCCCTCTTCTATTAAGGAAGTGCAAAATCAAGGGGTTTCCAAGAAAATTGACGAGGTGAAGAAGGGCAAAGAGGTAAATGGTTCGTCCCAGCCACCGTCTCAGGCCAAGAAATCGGAAGATCGCCGGCCGAGATTTGCTCCGGAGTTTGATGGTCTGCACTGTTTTGAGACCATTATTCCCTATTGATCATTACAAGTTGTGAATATTGGAATATTTGTGATTTTTTTTAGTTCATGGTGTAAAGTCCAATTCTTGGTATATAATCGATATATATGAACTCTTCCTTCCTTCTAAATTACATGTGTTTCTCTGAATTGACTATTTATTTTATTTTATATTAATATTATCTTTTTTGCAAATTTTTGAGAAAAGAAAATAAATCTCGTAATCCATGCTCACATGGAAACGCCTTGTTCACCATAAATTTTTGACAATTTCTATAGAAAATGAGTGTGTAAGATGCCAAAGGATTGATAATTTATGAGTTCGAATTTGAAAGTGGATAAATCGACAAGAGACACCAAAGTTGAGGGCTAAATATGTAATTTTTCCATTGCACCGTACGCATTACAACAAGGTGTTTATATTGTCACCATATTTTTTTATTTCATACACCACATTTTTATTATAATTAAGTTTTCCAATCTTTGCTTATTATAGTAATTATTTCCTTAACTTTTTTCAGTTGAATTCTGATAGGAATGTAAAATGCATATTTTTTCCCTCCTTATTTTATGTGCTCGTATGATTAATCAGTATCAAAATGTACTCATTACGTTCATATTTTGATTTAGGTGACAATTCTTTGGATATGACGTAATTTTAAAGAAATAACGAACAATGGCTAAAATTAAAGAAAACGAAGTTTGGGAACTGAAATGCAAATATTCAAAAGTTATGCTGAACCTCACGATGAAGATTTGAGAGTGTTGGGAGTCAATTGAATGAAAGAAAACATCAAAGGGATGAAATATCGTCAAAGTATGATCACACATCAATTTTCAATCGAAAAAGTTATGCACTTGTTTTTAGCCTCATATTGAGATCCATGTTTGACATGGTAAACGATCGAATTGGAAGATGATACCTGAAGCAAAGTTGTATCCCTTTGAGTTATCTTTCTAACGCATCTTGAATCGTCTCAATCGGATATTGAGAGAGAAATATATAACCAAAATACTGAAAACTATCCGGAGGAAGTTTCGTAAAACTATGTGGTCGCATGAAGCAAGGGAACTCTAGGGTCAGTTTCAAGTCTTCTATGCGACCGCAACTCTTCCTTCTATGTGTTCGCATAGGTGTATTCCGGGAAGCGAATTTTGATTTTCGAATTTAAGTCAACCACCTATGGAAACAATTAGAAATACGTGATTTGCAACCCTTGAAAAAAGCCAGAACGTACAGAACGCCTCCAAACTCCATTATTCAATATTTCTCTCTTAAATTCGTGAATTGTAACTAAAATTGTACACTTGGTCGAAGGAAACGGAAGCCTCGGAACCACATATTGTGAGATCTAAATATTTTGTCTTATTGTTTGATTTATATTTTGCAATGTTCTTCTGCATTTATTTCTATGATTTGCTGCGTTTAATTGCTAGAGGGCCAGCTAGTTCATTGATTGTAACAATCTACCGTTAAGTTAAATATCAAATTCGTAATTGTTTGATCCCTTTAACTTGTGAAGCACTAGGATTTGATGATTTTCTGCGATAAATGTTATTGAATCTTAAGAAAAATGTTTAAATTGATTGAATACAACCGCTGATGTTTGTGTTATCTAGTTCATCGATTTCTCTATTGTGTAAAACTGTTATTAAATTGAATCTTGAGTGCTGGTTTGAGATTATTTAATAATTAGGGTTAATTAGAACGCTTGTTTCTAACTAACTAAAATTAAGGAGAAATATGAATCAATTCTAATGATGAATATTCAAAATATGAATTGAATTATCCTTGCATCTATGATCAATCGTGGATTTCCGACGATGGATGTGGACTTAGACCAATGTTAGTCTTTTGATTGGTTTCGATAATTTCATTTTCATTGTTATTGATTGTGTTATTTACAATTGTTTGTATACAAAAACCCCCTAATTGTACGAAGCATAAAATATTGAATTACACACTCTTTGTGGGATCGACCATTACTTCCACTATTACATTGGTTTTAAAGATTAAGGCAATACTTTTGGGTGCCTGCAATAGCACACACCAAATTCTTATCTTCATCCTTTATGATGATTTATATCAAAATATTTTATTTTCAGAATTTGAAATGTGGGAAAAATAATTATTTTGTACTTTTTATTTTTATTTTTTAAAAATATGATGAAAATTAAGTTGTTTACACAATTTCAACGGACTTTTGGATTAAAAAAAAAAAAGACTAAAGTAAATAGTTCTCGGCAACGGCGCCAAAAAAAAATTTTTTTTTCTAACTCATATTTGATAAAAGCAAGTAAATAATTATGATGATTGTGTTTATTTTTCCTAACTACTTTTAATTACTTGAAAATATTAAAAGATTACAAAAACTGATTGAGGATTCAAATATGTGATGAATATTAGGACATAACAATTTCATCTATTGATCATCTTAATTCTTAATTCAAGATTCATAACCTAATGTAGTGTTCGATTGAATTCTTCTATTGTATTCAATTTACCCATCTCGAGTTTTCATTGAACATATTTAACTAATTCGATTCATATATCTATGTGAATCAACCCTAATTAAATGAAATATTAGTTCTAAGAATTCATATTATGACTGCAATAATTAGTATATGTATCTCTACATGTTATACTAATTTATCAAATTTTATTATATGATCAAACTCACCTCTTGATTTGTAAGAGACTCACATAATTATCAAATTATTGATCAGGTAATTTAATGCATTAAACTCATAATACAACCAACACATATAAGAATAAATCACATAAATCTTGAATATAAAAATAAAGGATCAGAAGTCGACTACATTGTTTTTCCTAATAAAAAATTAGTTATTCATAATGTAAAAATAAAAATACGCAAAAGTGAAATGATATCATCAAAAATTGACGAAATATGAAATTTCTAGTGTCCGCCTTCTCTTTTCTTTCTTTTCTTTTCTCTTCCCCGCTTCCCTGTGAGTTTATTTTTGGCTTTTCCTTTCTTTTTCTTTTTTTCTTTTCTTTTTGCTATTTTTCTCTTTTATGCATTTTCTCTCTTCAGCGCCGTCGTTCTCTCTCTCTCTCTCTCTCTCTCTCTCTCTTTTTTCTTTTTTTTTTCTCATCTCTTTTTCCAATATATATATATATATGTTTAATTTGGGCATCCAATTAATTTTTTTAATTAAAGTCTATTTTAACTCCAACCCATTTAATAAATTACTTATCTCCAAGAAATTCATCTTTGGATTTTGCTATTGTTTGCAACTTTTACATTTCTTTTTCAAATTCTTCATTAAATATAAAGTTTTATCTACAAAATACAATATAACATAAATTAGGTGAAATTTTATTCAAAAGACAATAAATATCATGATTTAGAGTTCCGAATAAGTGTAGAAACTACACTTATCAATAAATAAGGAGGCAATACTTATGAATTTCATAAAATGTGTAAATAAAAAGCGATTTTGATTAATTAAAACAATTTATAGATATTAGCCAAACATGGGCTCAAGTCTTGTTTACAATATGTTTATAATTGATTACCACTGCTTGACAGCAATTAATATCTAGATTTTTATTAAAGTCAAAATCAACAATTAATTTTAATAATATATTTCATGGGACTCGGAACTTTTGAACCATGTAATTCATTAACATTTATCAAAATTTAATAAAATTTTGATTTTAATTTCCACTAAACATAATCACATTTTATTTACATATTAAAATCCACAAATATTATTCATTTATCTATCACTTATTTATAGATATTAGCCAAACATGGGCTAAAGTCTTGTTTACAATATGATTATAATTGATTACCACTGCTTGACAGCAATTAATATCTAGATTTTTATTAAAGTCAAAATCAACAATTAATTTTAATAATATATTTCATGGGACTCGGAACTTTTGAACCATGTAATTCATTAACATTTATCAAAATTTAATAAAATTTTGATTTTAATTTCCACTAAACATAATCACATTTTATTTACATATTAAAATCCACAAATATTATTCATTTATCTATCACTTATTTACAAATATTTAAAATTTAAATTGACTACAAACAACTTCCGAACATGGGCTAAATTTGTTAAGGGCAAATTAGCTTCGATGCATCCAATCCAAAAATTTGAAAATCGCATCATCTCAATAAATATGAAAGTCATCTACTTATTGTTTGAATTCTTTACTTAGAACCAAGCAGAATTGAATAAAAACTGAATGATCATGGTCTAATTTGATTCTTCTCCTACAAATGAAGCTGCACGATTGCAATTACAAAATACGTTTAGAAATGGTTTGGTCGGAACTAGTATCAACCTTTGAACACTAAACTCATCCATTAAAGTTCGTTTGACATGATTTATATTTTTTGTAGAGGAGTTTATTGAAAAAGTTATTTTAGATCAACTTTTACCGGAAGTTCCAAAAATTATTCAAATATTTTTATAATTGCTTTTTAATCTCATAAATATCTTTTGACTTTTCAATATGAGGCACGGTTGGCGTGCAGGAAAAATCTGAAATGCGGGGGGACGTGACTTCTTTTCTTCGAGACTTGGCGATGTAACAAAAAAAAAAAAGGGCAACCGTAACTGTTTTGTATAGTTTTCCTCTGTACAAGAGGAATTGCACTTTCAAGTTTCAATAATTTGTAAAATGGACCCTAACTACATTTCCATGCTAATTCGTCGACCTTGGCTTGGATTAAGAATAATTAAGAGTAATACTATTTAGTCCAATTGGAATTACAAGACAATTTATGTAGCGTTAATGTGATATTGAATGAAATATGAAATTAAATAAGTTATTTAATTCACATTTTATTTAGTCTATCATCAAACACTGCCTATATTGGGATTGTAACCAAAGCCGACATACGTAGCATTACTCATGAATTAATGAAACAAAACTCTAAACGAAGACCATTAATCCACGAAAGACCATTGTCAAAACACCACGTTTGACCACTAACGACCGACCTTACCACGCCACGTTTGACCGTTCGTGTATGCTCGTCATGTTTTAAGTAACTTCCAGAAAATTCTCAGACCAAGAAACTCATCGGAAAATTGGATATTCGGACGTGTCAATTGGCCTAATCAACGACATAGAAACTTCCTTTCCTTACACAATTCAACTTCCAGATTTTTCCCAAATATATTTCTTCCATTCTTCACAATCAAGAATCAATTTCAATTCTCCAATAATCAAAGCATAAAAGGTTGCTTAATAAGTTCAAATTTCTCAACCCCTTCTCTTGGTTTCTTTCTTAAGATCAGTTCTTGAAATCAGAATCAAATTTTGCAATAAGCCAAAGCAACAAAAAAGCAGCTTATAAGTTAACCCTTTTATTGGATTTTCGAGATCAGTTTCTTGATATCAAACATGATGTCAATTTTCAGTTCGTTTGAAGCACTTTGTGCAGAGTCTTTTGGCCAGAAAGTTGCTCTTTCTTGGGCTCCCTCTTCTATTAAGGAAGTGCAAAATCAAGGGGTTTCCAAGAAAATTGATGAGGTGAAGAAGGGCAAAGAGGTAAATGGTTCGTCCCAGCCACCGTCTCAGGCCAAGAAATCGGAAGATCGCCGGCCGAGATTTGCTCCGGAGTTTGATGGTCTGCACTGTTTTGAGACCATTATTCCCTATTGATCATTACAAGTTGATTAATCAATAAGAGACACCAAAGTTGAGGCCTAAATATGTAAATTTTCCATTGCATTCTACTGATTACACCAAAAGTAGGTTATATTGTCACCATATTTTTTATTTCATACACCACATTTTAATTACAATTAAGTATTCCAATCTTTGCTTATTATAGTAATTATTTCCTTAACTTTTTTTTCATGAAATTCTTATCTTTATCCTTTGTGATGATTTATATCAAAATATTTTATTTTCATACTTTCAAATGAGGAAAAATATTTTTGTGTACTTTAATTTATTTATTTATTAAAAATATGATGATAATAAGTTGATTACACCATTTCAATCTTTATCCTTTATGATGATTTATATCAAAATATTTTATTTTCATACTTTGAAATGAGGAAAAATATTTTTGTGTACTTTTATTTATTTATTTTTTAAAAATATGATAAAAAATAAGTTGTTTACACCATTTCAACGGACTGTTGGATATAAAATGTTATCAAATACAAAATGTGTTAACTAATGGAAAGTTTTAAAATAATAATGACACGAAAAATTGTTACAGACATAAGTGCTATAATGGAAAAAGATTAAGAACTTTAAGTGCAATTAAAATGTGGTACAAGAAATGAAAATTGTGATATGAATCTAATTACCTTTACAATAATTGTTACGACGACAACAACAA
This sequence comes from Fraxinus cuspidata, assembly GCA_903798385.1. Lineage (NCBI taxonomy): Eukaryota > Viridiplantae > Streptophyta > Magnoliopsida > Lamiales > Oleaceae > Fraxinus > Fraxinus cuspidata. The sequence goes on from CAIGRP010121305.1 coordinate 13,369, forward strand.
TAATAAAATAATAATAATTTGTCTACTTGTAAAAAATTTCTTGTCCACCTAGTTACAATATATAGGATAATGTTATATGATGAATAACATTTTAATATATTTTTATTGTGGTACCTGAATGGCTTATGGGACGTTGGCTTTGCAAATTGCACAAAATTTTACCTAAACATGGCTGAAAGTATTTCGACTCGGAGAAACGTGATTGGCCAAGCTTTACGAAGCTAATGGGTAGAGATCCCCACGTGTTTTTTATGTAGTGATTGTTGACATCCTCGAAAATTCTCCATAACCATTTAATTCGAAACATAGTACGTATAACGATAATTATCAATCTTTATGAAGTTGAACTTTAACGGTCGACCTTGTTATAATAGCTCTAAAGTCAAATCTTCTTAATATCCCAATTCATTGACCAAAACATTTTTTTCCTTCTCTCAATTGTGGTTCTTTCTGTGTGAAGGGCCAACCAAAGGCCTCTTCGACAATAAATGTCAAAAATAATTTGTAGTAGACACTCAACATTGGAGATTTCAAAGTTCGAATTTCAAGGATGGGGATAAATTAACAAGACACACTAAGCTCTTGTTTGGTGGGGAATTAAAATGAGATTTTTAATAGATTTTGATAAAAATTGATAAAATGTGTAGTTGAAAACTTACGAAACCTATGAACTCTGTGGTTAAAATTAATTATCGATTTCGACTTAGATTTAAATTAAAATCTGAATTTTAATTGATATCAAACACACTTTAAAAGTTGAGGACTAAAGGAACAAGTTTTCCTTTGGACTATTAACGAGAAATGTTGAGAATATTTTGGAACTTATAACCCTCAATCAATAAGAAAGGAAGGGATTAGAAAAGAATGCTTGTGGCAAAGGCAATTAAGTTGCCGTGTGCCCGTGGCCTTGTTTTCATTCTATAATCTCACTCTCACCTCTTTATGGAATAAGGATAGGGTTATCCTTTGCCTTTTGAAAGTCACCCAAACATAATACCTTTCCTTTATTCTCAACATTAAAATCATTACCATTCAATCTTGAAAAAATGTCAAGATTTAGAGAAAAAGAATGGTGGAAATTACAGAGAGTGATTATCTAGACCTCGACGTCCATAGAAAGCATGTCGAATAAATAGTATTCTGAAAAACATAAAATGCGACTAAATATAGTGGTCGAACTTCAAGTTTTATGAGCCTATGAGTAAAAAAAAAAAAAAAAACATTTTCTTATATTTAATATTATTATAAATTCTAATCATTTTAAAAATTATTTAATAATTAAAATAATACATACCAAACATTTCATATTATAAAATACTATATTTGCTTAAAAATCATTAAACCTAGTCAATTATACGTTTTCAAAGGAAAAACTTGAAGCTAAATTCAAACGAAAGACTTTCAAGGAAAGGGCAAAAAAATTAATAAAGCACGCCTAGACGCACCTAATCGATCAATAAATGGTCAACTTGACAATTGATCGCTTAATTTCGAGTTTACTATCAAAACGTGACGTTTAATCCGCGCCTCACGCTTAGTCGGTGCATTTTTTTGAACGCTGAATAAATGTAACTATTTAAAAAATACGAGAGATGCGATGGCCCATTTGACAATCGATCTTATCATGATATGAGCTCACTAGATGCCCGTTTGGAAGGAGTTTAAAAAGTTAAAAAGCTATTTTTGAGATTAATAATTTGAATTAGAACATGCTTGAGTTATTTTCTAGAAATGTTTCATTGAGGTAGACGGGTTTCTAGAAGGAGTTGATTTAAGGTGACTTTCTTAGATATAAAAAGCAAAAGTCTTGTCAAACGAATCTTAAGTCCACTTAAATTAGATATGTCATGATGCCAATTAAGCACGAGAATAATAAGTTATCAGAATAAATGGTTGAGATTAGAATATGCCGAAATATCTTAATAGCATTCATATGAGAATAAATCTGCAGGTACAGGAAACCTGTGAAATTTCCTGTACTTATAGCCTTGTTCTTCATATGAAGGGGAAAGTGACAGCTGATGGATGCCTAAGCAAGTGGTCCAATTCATTAATCTTCATCTTTGACGAGACCCCAATGGACTGCAACTTTTCACCGACTACTTCATCTCTATCATAGAAAAGGACTAAAGGAACAAAAATGTTTGTTATTTATGCCTTTCTTTGGTAGGAATTAAAACCTAGAATATAATTCAAAATCAATAATTAATTTTAACCAAATATTTCGTAGGATCCACAACTTTTCCACCACATATTTCATAATTAAATTTGCTAAAATTCCGATTTTAGTTTCCACCAAACGGGGACTATATCTAATTTCAACACGAGGTTGCCTTTCCGTCCCATGCTTTCCTATATGAAGTCCTGCACCATCTAAAATCCAAATCTTCAAGTTTTGCATTGCTTCCTTGCACACTTTTTCTTTCTTCAAACCATTCTTTACTTGTCTTTATTATCAAGGCATCTCAAATTTATCCCAATCTCTCTCTCTCTCTCTCTCTGAAATACTTACAAGATAATTATATCTAACAAGTTTTTGAAGCTCAAAATCTGAAGAAATGGCACTTGCTACAATTTACACCCCAGCAACACCTGCTGCTGCAGCTATAGGGCTTTATTACTTTGTTAGAAATCACTCCACCGCCAAGGTAATAGTGTCCTCTATATTTTCTTAATTATTTAAAATTATCTTATTTAAGAATCTCGACTCAAGAAAACATGACGAAGAATATATATCAGGCTAAAAGCCATTGTTGGCCAATCGACTTATCGCTGATTTTCTTGTTTTGTAACCAAGAGTAAAGTTTGGAAAATAAAACTTCGCTATAGTTGAGCAGACTTGAGCGTGGACCAATGTTTATAAGGACCTGCAGGACTTCTAAAAAGTCAAAAGTTGCTCATGAGATTAGGAAGCTGATTTTAAACATGTTTGTATAACTTTCTGAAAGTGCTTTATCAGGCTAAAATATTAGAAGCGTACCTAAGGTAACTTCTTTAGGAAACTCTCTAATAAGAAGCAAAAGTCCCGCCAAACGAGTCATATGTCGAGACTATTACAAAAATCTTTTCATATCTTCAACACAAACTATGCTTCTTTTTTGTTTGAATTATATGAAATCTTCTGGTAATTTGCACACGCCAAATTTACCACTTTCTTTTTTTTCTGTGTGCTTAGGAAACTGGAGTACGAGGTTCCATAACTAACTTTCTAGCAGAAGTTAAGAAAGAGGTCAAGAGTGGTCAAATGCCGAAGTTGGCACCACATTTTGATGGTTTGAACACTTTTGAAACCCTGGTTGTTCATTAATGCAGGCTGTGGAATTCTGAACGAAAATTGAATATTATCACCACTATGTATTAATGTTGCATTTATAAGGAAAGATTTGCATTAACAAACAACAATATTGGTTTGTTTTGTATTGAATCATCCTTTAATTTTTCATGACTCGATTTATACGGTGATGATATAGTTTTACATGTTTTAGGATTATGTTTTAATTAATCGACTATGATGAATTGGAATGTAAAAGAGAGAAGAATTACAATGTCAACAAGAATTTTCACGAATGTGTGAAATATGAAGGCGAATTTTCAAGACCTTGATGGCGCCTTTAGAGCTCTCAAAAACTTTTTGGGAGGTCTCGAGGAACTATTCATGAAACTACTCGAGAGTACAAGAGCTACCCGGAAAGTCCCAAGTGGCAAGTAGTAGCTATCTAGGACTCCAGGAGCTCCCAAATAAGGCAAAATCGAGATGGGGACGAGGAGCAACTGGCTGGGAGGAATGGGTGAGGTTGGGGAAAATAAAAGGCAAGGGTCGAGAGAAAACCCTTCACGGCAACTTAGAATTTAGCACTAGATAGAAGTTAACAGTAAGATGAACAAAATATTGCACTTCTTTTTTGTCATGAATACGATACAAAACTCTAATCCCCCTCACTATAAAGCCGTTCATGGTCCAAATGTGACGAAAAATCTCAGTAGTGCACAGTCATCAACGATAAGATATTGCTAACAGTTTGAAAGAGATTAAATAAAACATATAGAACGCCATGTATAACTGTAATTGAATTTTATAGAGAGGCAAATGATGGTATATTGATCTGTTACAGCCAAAAAGAAGAGTTCCTGTAAGACAAAAGGAAAGAAGACCTAGATGGAGCGGTTGGACGAAGATTTTTTAATAGTGAGACAACGATCTTACTAACTAGGTTTACAAATATATCCTCAGTTAGTCCTTGGACAAGCTCTTTTTCCTATGTTCCCGAACGTTCTTGCCAAACCAAATATAAGGGGCTTGGTAAAGAGTCCTCGGTCGAGACTACAACCAATTACAATTGCACCACCGATTATCAGAAGCTTCGGTATGTTCATACCACCATTTGGTTTCCCAGGTGAATCTAGTATTTGTGTCTCCGATGATTCTTCTTCACCTTCCAAAATCTTCAGGTAGTCAGGATCAATTTTTGTGTTGATTTGAGCCATAAATGCAGGATGAGATAGGGGCGCTCCTGAAGCCCTTGCCTTCTGGTAAGCCCGAAAACCACGATCAATATTCCTAACGGTTCCCCACATGCCCTGTCGTACCCCAAATCTTGCAATTTCCCAAGGGATGCCCATATCTTCGTAGTGGAAGAGTATCACCTCACATGCAGACAGATCACCATCTCTTTTCCTTGATTCCACTGTTCCATAGGCAAGAAGGATGTCAAGATTGAAAATACTCGAGCTATGCTTACGATATCAGAAAAAAACTGAACTTACTTCTAAAAAGTAGTAGTGTATACACGGACAAAACAATTTTGCTTATCCAATTCTAAGAACACAAATTCCACCAGTTTGTCTGGTCCCCTATAGACATTCATTTGGAAAAACATGAAATTTAAATGTCCCACAAAGATATAAATTTTATTACCTGCTTGAATGTACCAACTCGAGTAGTACATATCAACACGTCTTGGTTTGTCTTTCCTTGGAACAGAAGGGCAGGGAACACCCTAGTCCAGACATAAAAGGTGTCAGACTGCTAATAGAAACCTAAATTCACCATATGCAGGGTTTTAAGCCACGGAGGAAGGCATTACTAGCAGAGAGATTTATTTAGCAGGGAGAAAAGGGCCAACAAGTACAAATGAACCAGATAAATGTATTCTTTTGGTTTGACTCAATTATTGCAAATAATTCCATACCTTTGTCACACAATAATACGTTCTTCCAGACTCCCATATTCGACGGCCTATTATGTATTCTCTGTTGCTGCAGAAAAAAGGGAACTGCACAACAGAACCGAGCTTCAGCCTTGGAAGTTAGAACAAATCTCCTTAAGCAAAATAACATATATGCAATGTTTAAAAATGTGTAATTGGGAACTGAGGTGTTTTTCCTACATGAGGCGAGGTGTTTTGAGGCATAAGCCTCAATAAACCAAAAAAATGTAAAGAAACTTTTAAACTGGAAATAACCTCATAATACAATATAAAAATCTTCAAAATTTTCATAATAGAACAATTTAATAGTGTGCAAACAAACAAAAGAAAAAATGTATAAAGAAACTTATTTTAGTTCGTAGGGGGTAGTGGATTATTCCCAAAGTGGGACGTGAGAAACACAATTTTTCGCTGTTTTGGTAGGCCACTGGGATATTCTCAAAACGCTTTGAGGCATTTTTTTGCATGCCTCACGCTCTGAGGCAGGCTTTAAGCAGGGTTTCAAGTGGGTTTTTTTAATCACGTGCATATATGAGCCATATTAGGATTGGTTGAAGTCCTAACCTTCCGCATCCAATGAACAATCATCGTTCCAGTGGTGGGGCATTCTTCTATAATTGACGCATGGATAAGCATATCATCCCACTTCATCCGAACCTCATCATCCCAAAAGAAGTCCCTCAACAGTTCAGGTGATGCATCCTCATACACAGTTCTGGAACAATACTGCGGAGGACCATTCTAACAAGAAGCATAAAAATACAAATTAATTAAAAAAAATGCACAATTAAGGAAAAAACAAAGATGTGCACCCTATAAACAGAAGAGAGAATAAGTTGATAAAACTAAAAGTTCAGTACCTCAGGATCTCTCTGCCATGCTTGGTAACTCATATTGTGGGTTGAACGATCCATCATATGCTTCCAAGGGGGACCTCCGTCTTTCCTCTCAACAAGACGACATAAATGTACCAGATCCTCATTCATAACAACCAAGTTCTCTTCTTTTCTAACCTCTGAAGAACTATGAAAGCAATATACATGTTACGAGTAAGTTCTAGTTAGTCAACATAGAGGAAAGGAGAAAAATCTAACATGTCTAACTGACATGGCAAGTTTTAAATCACTTTTCCAGTTACATTCATTGAGCCGGATCGCATAGAGTTACAAGTGTTCTTTACTCGAACAACATAAATTTGCGAGCAATTCATTGATCTCAAGATTGCAGTAAGTATACCATTAACATAACTTCGAAGGTTTCACATTCAATCCAACTACAAAAGAACGTATTCTCCATTCATGGAAACAGATAGCTTTATCATCTTAAATCATTGTTGTATACTTGTATTCAAACAATACAGCATGAAAACTTTAAAGAAACATAATATCCAACTGTTTCCAAGCAACACAACATCAATTAGCCAAGGTTCCTTTCGATTGGTAAGGCTGTCAAAAGTTATCTTCTCTTGAGTTTGATTGCAGGGTCAGGGAAGAATACTAAATCCCTTTATTTAGAGATAGGTATACAAACTATAAAAAAGACACATCAGATCCATCTTTAAGGTGCCACCATAGGCTTAGTGAGCTCCTGGGTTAAGAACAAGGCTACAAAGTTGTTTGAGCTTAACCAAACAAACCTACATATGATATCATCAAAAGCACTTAATTTGGCAGAAAATGGAAGCTTCAATACATTCATATGAAGCATATTCGAAAATACAACACCTAGGCTTCCGTGTCTAAACTCCATATCATTTGAAATGAAAACAAGAATTCAAACAGTTGATGTATCATCAAAGTTTTAACGAATTCTAGAACTCCAAACACAAAATTTACCTCGAAACAAGGTTATCTGCACCGAGCAATTCAACACGGTCGTTCTCTAATCTATTATCCAATACCAAAGAATCCAAAATTTGCGTTGAACCATAAACCTGAACAGGGGAAGGGATCAAGGCAAAGGGAGAAGAAGGTGCCGAAAAATCAAATTTACGTTTCCCCAAATAAGCCCATCCTGGTTTCCACGCCCATCCTACCATTATACCCAGAAGAAAAGCAATCCAAACAGGACCCAAAATCTGTATCATCCCTATTATCATTGCTCCCATTGTGGGCCTTTCTAAAATCTCCAAGAACGCCTCAACCAATGTCATAACTATAAATTTACAAGAAAAAAAAGAAGAAACTTCGATGATAAACGGAACCAAATTTTTTTATCAAGATGAAATCGAAACCTCCGCTAAAACTAGCGGTTGGTTGAAGAAAAAGAGAGAAAAAAAATTAAAAAATATATTATCACAAGTATATCCACAGCACATATTTTCTGATATGATTGAATTTGCCCATTTCCACCAACAACTAAAAATTGGACGAACACCATACAAAAGGGATAATAAATTACACCACTTGTTTAGCAAAAGGTTGCCCAGTTGCCAGCTGTTTAGTGTACAGTGAGTGGTGTGCTGTTCAATTCTAAGAGGTTGAAATGGAAATTACGGCTTTCAAAATTTCTTGAAGAAAATAGCCACCGTAGATTGTTAAGAGTGGGGTCGGGTATTCTTACGTCAGCGGTTGCTTTCGATTTGGGATAGGAATGAACGGCCTCTCTATTTGTGGTTGTCTTGTTTACCACGTTCGTAAAGTTAGGATAATTGTATTTCTTCGTCCTTATCCGATGTTCCTAGTTAAATTTCAGCAAATTGTTACATTAAGTTTCTCGAAGTGTCGTGTTTTAGAGATACAACGGTCATTTGATTGCAAGAATGGAATTTAGGTGAAAAGAAAATGAATTTCAAGAAATTGAATTGTTTGAAATTATTTTCATGCGAATTGTCAATTAATTGTGTTTGATTAGTATAATTTTTCACGTGGAAAATATTGAAAATTTGGATCTTTTGATGTTCGTTTGATTTTATTTTACATGAAAATTGTCCATTAAAAGGATAAAATTTGTTACAATTAGAAATATAATTTGTTTCCATTGTCAAAAAAAATTTATCTGAAAAACCAAATACAACCAAATTGGGGGGAATTGATTTTCCACAAAAACAAGGAAATGGAACCGTGTGAAGCATAAATTGGAAATGAATTGCCAATAAAAATTTTCCAATCAAACATAACTTTGGTGGAAAATAGAATTTCATTTTCAAGTTCCATGGAAATATTGCTAGATCAAACGGGTCATAATTGTTACTTTATTAAAAATATCATTTTCAAAAGTTTACGAAAAGCACTTGTTGTCAATAAATAGTGTTATGTATGATTTCACATTGTTCAAATCGTTCTAAAAAATTAAAAGATTTATTAAAACACCCATGAGACACTTTTATATTTTTTGAAGTAACATTTATATGATAATGATCATCTTTTAGTGGTTACACTAATTGTTACTATAAAAAAAAAAAAATCGAACTCTACGAGACACTTTTAAATATATACATGTCAACAAACAATTTTTTAATGACATCACGTTAATCAAGTTGTTCTCAAGAATTAAAATGTGAAATTTTTGGTGTTTCGGGACTTTCAAGTCTTTAGTTTTGGAAGAAGATGCATTTTTTTGGATTGCCTTCTATCAACGAATTTTGCAACTTCAGTCTATGCATGAGTGCATCAATTTGTGTATCTTACTCGTTTAGTAATTTTGTCAACTTTTTAGTAGTTAAAGCCAATTGTTGGATTCGATCATCAAAGTTAAACGTCGCTTCCATGACCATCATCGACTTGAAGGATTCTTCAGAGGAATAATAGTCTCCCCACCTTTGAGGAGGTGGAGCATGAGAAGGAGCCTGACTTCTTGAAAGTGATTTTCATCTTGCATTTGTTAGAGAATTTCCTCATAGGTGTGACCGGTTGGGTTTTTCCGATCTTTATTTGGCTATGGTTGCATGGAATAGTTCAATGAGCGTCTTCTTAATATAGGTCACAATTTCCTTTGTCCTTTCTCAAGCTATGATTGATGTAGCAATTTGAAATTTAAAGATTACGTGAGATCAAAAGATGAGATGACAAAAAAGTCCCATCGAGTGTGCCAAGCATTTGTACAACAAGTTTCGTGTATAAAAATATAGAAATTGTTATAAATTGATTTTTATAAAATAAAGTGAAGGTTGGTCTTCTTGTAATTGTGAAACTGCTTGATTTCTGATCAAGGATTTGAGTGTTTCAGGACGAGGGGTCACATGACTTAAATTCTGAATTTCAAAGCTTGTTGAAAACTAGTCTTGCTTGAAACTTGAGTTTGAACTTGACTTGGACTTCAGGATTTGGATTTTAGTTTCAGGGCTTTAATTGAATTTGCTTTAATTTAAAGAAGACTTTTGATCTATTGGACTTGGCTTGAACTTGCTTAAATTTGAAGAAGATTTTAATCTTCTAGCGCAATTTTGTTTACTAATTGCGAGTTAATGAGCGGTTGGCACGCCCTCACTTAGCACCCCTTCATATTTCCACATCCATTGAAAAGAAAATCGTTTTTGATGGGAAACTTCAAATAAAATGTTGGCTTAATGCGTACGAGTTGTAGTGCATATAAATAACACGTCACCAAACAGAAATAAGAAACTTTGTTCTCACGAGTTCACTAATTTTTCTTTTTTTTACAAACTTCAAGTAACAAGTGTATTATGAACTTACTTATGACCATCTAGTAGATGTATCTTTTAAAAATAATAAAATATCTAGTCGGCCAAGTGGAGGGTGAATGACCCTATATATCTTACCTTTTTATAATTGAGAAAATTGTAGTAGCAATTCTTAACCTTTAACTTTTTTATATAGATTTTGTCATAATCTTCACTTTGTGCCATCCATAATTCCAAATCTTTCAAAAATATGTATATGGGATCCAAATTAAAACATTCATTTGACTATTAGTTGACAAAAAAATTGATTTTAACTAAATTTGTTAAGGACGACATATAACTTACATTATTAAAAACAAAATAAAATCATTAAAAAAAAATAAAAACCCAAAAACACCCCATCCCCCCTCCCCCAATCAAAATCGCCTCTCTCATTTTTCTCAGGCAAGTCTACCAGAAACATCCAGTACGACCACCTTTGACCCACACTACCACCACCGCCACCACAACTCCCTTCACCACTACCCACTAAACTCACTCACCATCAAACTATAGCCATCACGCCGCCGACACGATAACGCACCTACATTGATACCACTACCACCATTTCAAACCGCCGACAACCTCTGCAACGAAAACCCACCACAGCCAACAGCCTTTGCAATTTCGAAACCCCTCAAAACCCAACAAAAACCATCGTTCATTGCTGATTTCAAATTCGTCAAACCTCAAATCAACGATCATTACAGTAAAAAATAAGCTCCAAATCAGGCAATTTCCCAGGCATGGAATGGTGGTAGAGAATCTAGAAGAGACTCAAGATTTGGATTTGAATTTGAGCGGTGGCTGAAAGGTAGGGAAATGGTGGTGGATTTGGGCGATTGCTGAAGGCAAGGGAATGGTGGTTTTCGGCGATAACTAGTTAGTTTTCGACGAGGCGAAGGAGGCGATGGTGCTGTCGGCTGTTATGGGAAGAAGATGAAATTTGAGTTGGGTTGAAGTGGGGTTTGGGTGGCGTGTGAAGGGGTTGGATTTATTTTTATTTTTTAATTCTTTAACTTATTTAATGTAAAAATACAAAGTATAATTTTGCCCATAACAAATTTGGTTAAAATCAATTTTTTGATCAATTAACGTTCAATCCATTTGGATTCCAAATGTATATTTTTGAAAAGTTTGGGATTGTAGGTAGCACAAAGTGAAGGTTATGATAAAGTCTGAAAAAAAAAATGTGAAAGGTAAGGGACCCTTGCTACAATTTTTCCTTTACAATTTTGAGATTTGAAGGAATTCAATACCAACTTTAGATAATGAATGTCTTTTGACCAATATACTTTTGGAACAAGAAACACACCAAATTTCATTTTCTTGAAGAATCTTTTAGTTCATCAAGATATTTTCAGTAATTATTCGCATCATTGTTGGTATGGGATGATCCAACAAGAAATTCCAAACAAAAATCTTCACAATGAAACTTCTTGATTAAAATGTATTTATTTTGTAAAAATATATACATCATACAAGCAAAAGATAAAGCGGGTAACTCTTTATTCGGGTGATAATGGTATAAGAATCGATTAAAGAGTCAAATAATAATATTAATGCCAACAAGACGTTTGGTATGTTTTCTTTCAAGGATGAGCAAATTGTTCATAAAATAAAAATATATAGATCTCAATTTTCATGAGATTAGATCCCATATTTTTTGAGATTAATATCACAATAAAATATTAATTAAAAATATTGATAAATTTAGACTAGTGCTTCTGCAAAATCAATACAATATTCTTTTAAGGTGCGTTTGATTCCCAATATTTTTCATGGAAAATGAATTTTTTCACCTAATTTTCTACTTTTGTAATGTTTGATTGACAATTTTTTCACTGGAAAATATTTTCCTACTTTTGACCCCGTGACTTTATTTTCTTTGAAACAAGGAAAATATTTTCTTTAGGGAGAATTCATTTTTATTTTCCAAATAATTCTCTCTCTCTCTCTCTCTCACCAATAAAAAATGGATGATTATAATATTTTCTAAATTGAAAAATTCTTTCTATACAAATTTCATGTTCGCAGTCAAACACATCTACAAGTATTTCTATATTTCGTGTTTGTCAACAATTTATAAATTTATGATTTTTTTGAGAAAAATCAACATGATGTCAATATTGAATTTCGTAACATATACTTCTCTGAAGGATTAAAGCAATATTTCTTCAAAATATTTATATGCATTGAATTTTTTCTTCGAGTAATTTTTCTTAAAAAAAAAAAAAAAAAAAAAAAAAAACTATTCTGCATAAAATTGCACTTATTCCATAAGAATTATACAATATCATTGGTATAAACAGATTTTCAAGACTAACGATATAGTATTCTTCAAGAATAATGATAAACACAAATTTATGCTTTTTCGTAAACAATAATATCCTAATATTTTTTGAAATTACAGACACGTCTTTTCAAAAGCAACAACACAATATTGTTCCACAATGCAGATATAAGAATCACACTTCATCCAAAGTACTAACATAATAATCTTTTAAATATCATGTCTTATAATTTTACGCTCTTAGGTAGTAAATATTGACATATGGCAATGATCTAATGAGCATTGGTACTCATCTTATGTTAAGCAACGATGACGTGTTATATACCTTCATTGGTGAATTTTGAACAAAGGATTCACGTCTTTTGGACCATACTTTTCATCAACATTTTTCAAAATTTATTAAAAATCTAATTTTTAATTTATACCAAATAGCGACTTATTGAATATTAATTGAATTGTAAATTTTGTTTGTCAAGGAAAAGCACAATTATAACAAATCTTGTTCAAGAATGAACACTTCATGATACCTGTAAAATAAAAAAAATTCTTATGTACAATTGTATTGTAAAAAATAAATAAAAATAAAAATCATTTAGGCTGGAAGGCCACCCAGGTCAAATAATAATAATAATAATAATAAATAAGATAAAAAAATGTGTTCTTGATGGATGATGTAATTGCAAGAATTGTTTGATGCCATTAGAAGTTATTTTCTTTCGTAGCTTACCATTGCCGTCGTTCTTCATGAAAAAAATAAGNATAATAATAAATAAGATAAAAAAATGTGTTCTTGATGGATGATGTAATTGCAAGAATTGTTTGATGCCATTAGAAGTTATTTTCTTTCGTAGCTTACCATTGCCGTCGTTCTTCATGAAAAAAATAAGACACGTGATATGTTGATCTATAATTTGTACGTGTTATAAAACTAAAAAAAGAAAGAAAGAAAACAATAATAATAAGAAAGTTGAGAAATCGAGACTTCTATATATCTCTACTATATAAAAATGGCACTT